>JBBPBX010020500.1:11353-21571 GCA_038048925.1 Garcialebias charrua | reverse complement strand
AAATAACATGTTTAGTACAAGATTGTGTTTTAATTTTACCAACGAAGGGGTATTAAAATATATGATGTAATAAAAAAATAAATAAAATAAAAAGACAGGTTGTAGGGTTTTTGTTTACATAGCCTACATAATCGAAAGCTACATTTGACAACTTAAAAAAAAAAAAAAAAAGCCAGGAATGGATGCTATTATGTTTTTAAAGATTATTTTTTCACAAATATAAAATTTGTGGCTAAACGAATCCAATCTAACCTAAAGGGTAACTAAATATATTTTATTTTGTTGTGTAAAACAAGTGATGTAGTAGATACTTTGTGTTGTGGAGATTATCAAATTTGTGATAATTTGATGAGTGAAATGATAAATTGTCCACAAAGAAATAACTAAATGCAAGTTGAGGATTACACACACACAATTTATCTGTTAAGCTGACGTCAGCGCTGAGTGAAAATGAAAAGTTGTTTGAAGTAGCTGTCTGGTACAGCTCAGATATTGTTTTCTGATGCTTTTCCATTGCAGTTAAGTGTCCAAGCGTATGCTAATGTTAATTAGAATTAAAAACCAATGGACAGAACAAGCTAGATGTAATATTTGTTTGCATTATGTTCATACATTTGCATTCTGAATAAAACCATTGTTGCCTTTTGAGAAGAAAAGTGGTTTCTTACACAACGAAGTGTGTCTGAAACACTGTTATACACTTAAGGGACAATGCAATATCATTAGTGTTTTGTATTGAGCAGGATGTGACTTTTGGACTGGGTGAACCTAAAATATTAAATGAAATGTTGCAAGTTTTGAAATCACATCGCTATTTGAAATTTTTTTTTTTTTAAATCTGTTTTATTTCTGTGTGATAATCTTGTCTCATTTGGAAGGTGCTGATAAGTCAGTAAATGCCACCAAAAAAGCAAACGTACATAATTTCCAAACTTTCCATCCGTCATGTGACATTTCTCTTGTACGTTTAACTGAAGCCAACACTAAAGATGCAATAAACTGGTTACATTAATGTGCACACATTTACTGAAGACATTTTCTTGTTGTATTGTATGCTTGTGGTCATATATGCTGAAAACAAAATTACACTATCTTTAGCTTTCTGAAGTTGTTTAACATGTACTGTATGTTTATTTCACCTGTCCTAACTGCAACCCCACACCATGATGCTGCCACCACTACCATGTTTCACTGTGGGTATGGTCTTTTTCTTTTATCTTTTGGAATTGTGGACTAGAAAGTCGCGTTTTTGTTTTGGGGAAACTTTTGTTTTTGCTAGATGTGGGTAATTTTTCACATCCCTACTTCATAATCCAGATGTGAATAACTTCCTGTAGCTCCTCATGTGTTGCTGCAGCTCTCCCTGACCAGTGTCCATGTTTTTTCATTCATTCATTCAACTTTTATTTATACAGGCAAGTCTCACTGAACCACGAGGACTCATCTAGAAGAGAACCCTGTTTTAAACAAAGACCACAGATGAGATATACACAACAGAAGACAATCATAAAAAGCATATAGGCTACTGTACCGGTAAAATGAAAAATATGTAAAAACAAAATAAATAAAAAACAGCTATTATAAAGCGGTGTAAAATACTGTACTAAAAACAGGAACATGTCTGTGTTGGTTTTTGTTAGGATAATTTATGTGAAGGTCATGGATGTAATTTACTAATGTTAAATTAATGAACCCTGTGTGTGAAGTCAAGAGTCTTGGTCTACTCAGAAAGGATAAAAAAAAACAGTTCAATATTCAATATATAAAATTGTCTTTTATCATGTCCTGGATGACTGAGAATCTTCACCAGCATACTCAGAAAGGACCTCGCCGCTGTCTGATGAGCATTATAAAAAGTAGATGCTTCTTCATGCTGTCTGTGGGCAGACCTTGTGACCAGAGCTTCATTAACAACTTTGTACGCCTGTTTTCAATTCTGCACCTTTGCAAGTAAAACTGGGTTGAAACATCTTCTCGTTATCCTGATTAAGATTAATGAGTTGATTGGATATTCATCCAAAACAGTTTTTTGCCACAAACTTAGCAGTTGTTTAAAATCCCTTAGAGGTCAAAGTTGAGAGCTTCAGATCTTTTTGCAACATATTCCAGGAGCGGAATAGGAGAAGGCCCTTTTGCCTAGTACAGTCCTCAGAGGGAACACTGCATGTAATAATGTCCTGAGTGCACGCTGTAGCTGCACTCACGCAGTGACATATAAGAGATGAAGGCAGCAGACCAAGAAGTGATTTAAAGATGAAAATGTACCAGTGAGTCTGTGTGGTTAATTTTGACCAGTTAAAACCAGTGAATACAGGGTGCAGTGGTGGGTACGAAAAGTTACAGCCAGTTAGGAGTCTTAGTGCACCATGATAGACGGTGTCCAACATCTGCAGGGTGCTTGTAGGGGTGTTCATGTAAATAATGGTCATTGTAATCAATGAAGGGCAGGAAAGTCGCAGTTACAAGGCGTTTCCTAGTGTTCAGTGAGACAGGATCTATTTCTAAAAAGATATACAAGTAAATTCAATTTTTGGAGGGACGTCCAATTCTCAACATCACCGTTCCAGATTTTCTCCACTTTTTGACGACTGCCTTCGATTTATGAGATAACTAATGCTGAGGACGTTTCTGTAACCGTTTGAGCTCCCTGTGAAGATTTTGGTGTTGGATGCGACTTGGTATCAGAAAAATTGTCCATAACAGCTAAACTTATTTTAGGTTGAACACTTTTTAGGCATGTATGTCCTAAGAGACTGAATTTTGTATTGAATCTAAAAGAAAAAATGCTTCAATTAAAAGGGTGTGCATAGTTCTGCAACCAACTTATTGCATCTTTTTGGTTCACCTATGTCCCCATGAAATGTTCTTTTACATGTCACATTAAATGTGAAAGTTTTGAAGGATTTAATTTCTTACACAAGCCTGGTATTTTAAAGACTTTAACAACTGGGTTTCACCCAGCTGCCTTACCAAGTTTGTTGTAAGGCTGCAATAAAAAATGCTCGATGGGTGGGACAAACAGGACATCTTGAAATGCCAACAGACCCTTGATATCCGTGTTTCTCTCCCAACTCGTTGGATCACAAATCAAAATGCAATCGATGTCATTCCTCCTTAAGATGACTGCCATTAGTCTGTTTCTTTTTTAGGATGGATATCACTGCAGGTCAGAGGCCATTCCTGAGTTTCTGACCATCAGCCACAAGCTGACTATGTTTTCTGAAACCAGTTATGTACAATACAGACTGCATTGACTGTATGTGTTCCTATTTTTGTGAAGAGGAAATATTCCCAGTGAACTGAGCAAACTAAATAAACTTTCCAACTTTGAGTCAATCGGTTTTATTCTTCATGTTCATCAGTCAATATCTTTTTAACGCAGCTTTGAGGAAGTGATGTCACATGAATCCAAGCGTACGGCCTTTGATAGGTTTTATTTGAAGTTGGAAGAAACATTTCAAATCATCCGAGTGCAAATGAAGAGCAACATTTCATCCATACACATGTATTTACAGATGCACTTGTGAGTCCAGGATGGAAAGAAAAGGAGTGGGTGGTGAGCACACAGATCAGATGGGGCACACTCCATTACATAAACTACATGCTTTTAAGTCAGGGAATGTTATGATCTAAAGAATGCAAACCTGATCTCATGGTGAAAAACTTGGTTAAGAAAAAAGCTGCACCAAACTGATGAACCACTTTGGGCTTATTAGTTTTGAGACACTTAAAAGGAAAGATGACATTTTAGCAAGTGCATCTCTGTCAGTAAGCTAGAAGTGAATATTTTGACCTGTGTCAGTCGCCTTTTGACTGGAGTGGATTCCTCTCAAGTCAGCTCCCACTAGACCTGCATAAAGAGGGAACCAAGAGACAACTAGCTCTACAAAGCACCCACCGAGAAGTCTTCACCCTGTAATCTAACAGTAGAAGTGTGGACAGGGTTTGAAGGCCCGCCAAGATGCCTCACATGTTTCATTCCATCTGTATAAAGCACCTCCATAATGCCTGGTCCCTGACCGTGTGCTGCTAATGAGCAGGCTACATTATCCCCCTACAAACTTCGCTTCAGAAGAGCAAACAAAACAAAACAAAAAAATAAAAAATACCCCAATGTGGGAATTATCACTATCACAAGCCTCTTCAGTTTGTCAATAGTAACTTTCAATGACAAAAAAGGAAAAATGTGGTTTTCCATTGTGCTAAGAGAAAAAGGTGGGAGGAAGCATGTTTTTTTTTTTTGCCGTTTACACTTTTGCTGATATTTTTCCCCAGTGGCATTAAAGACTTGTAATCTTGAGGCAAAACGGATAAAAAAATAATAATATGCAAGTTTCCAAATTCAGTTCCTTAAGAGTCTATTGTAGAGTGAAAGAAAAAAAAAAGATAAACTGAAGATCAGCAAAGCAAGTTCTTGGTTTTTAATTCTTCTCAGCTTTCACCTCTTTTTTCTCATCTTTCTTCTCACTCTTTTTGTTCTCTTCTTTCTTTTCCTCTGGTGCCTTGTCTTTAACAGATAGAGCCCCCAGCTTCTCAACCACCTTCTCCGCACTCTCAGCATCACCTGTGTAAAAATGTGCTAGATATTAATCAAGTTTATCACAATCACACCAGCATTTTTTTTTCATTTCCATCCAAAACAAAGCTAGCAATGTCTGAACCAACTTCTGTCAACAAATCTAATGTAGCAGAACATACGGACACTGGCCTTCTTGTAAAGCCAGCAGTGTTACATTCTGCGTGTTCATGTAGCAGACAGGAAAAGTCCCAAGCTGGAGTGCACAGCAAAGATTTGAGTATGTCTGCAAGCTCTCCACACTTCATGCTAATGCTACAGTTTTAGATTATAAATGTAAATTTTTCCTCACCACTGTTTCTTTAGTGGGTTAGGACGAAGCTCTTAATATCATGAGCATTTGTCAATTAAAAGTGTGAAATTATTGCAGTTTAACATGAGCTGAAGTTACATGTTTATATCTCAGCAAAGATCTACTGAGATCAAACCAAAGTTTTATACAACTATTTAAAAAAAAAAAGATTATACTTTACCCGATTTCTCTAGGAATTTTCTGACCTCCTCCTTGCACTCGTCAAACTTCACTTTGAACTTCTGCGCATCTGTAGAAAGAAAATACAACTTCTGAGCAAAAGTAATTCAGTGTGTGCAGCTTTATGTGTGACAATGGATTGTGTGTGTCAGCGCCTACTTTCTGCATTTAAAAACCGTATTGCCAGGAGTTCCTGTTTGGGGGACTCGTCAGCATAATCTGCTAATGTGTTCCACACAAACGCTCTGTCGCTGCCGGCGTTGGGCTTCAGCTCCATCACAGGATCAACTGGAGTTCACAAGAGGGTGAGAAGGTCCACATATGAGGACTACGTCAAGCTATACTTTGATCATAAATTGCATTTGATAGTCCAAAGTTTATTTTATTTTATTTTACTATTAAACATATATTTTAAAGTCATGAGTAAATGTATCATGTAGTAAACAAATGGTTATAGTGAGTGTCCCAGTGGCTGTATGTTACTGGGCTGCGACTGTAGGTGAAGAGCCCTTCGGTAAGCAGGACGCTCGTTTCGGTTGACCAGGTGGGGCACCCTCCTTGGATAACGATAGGGGAAACACTGCACACCTTTTCAGCTTCCTGCTGTTTTTATGATTTACTCTACTGGAGTCCACTTTTGAAACAAAAAAGGCAGAACTTGCCCAGCTTTTTTTTTTAAATCGTTGTTTATTGCGGGTGTTGTTTTAGACGTGGATGTGATTGCTGTCAGAGCAGAGCTCCAGTGGAGAGATCAAAATACTCCTCTGGTTCTCAAAAGTTCCTGCAGCAAAATCAAGATGGGGTTTTACATTAGACTTTGTAAGAAAATCGGTTGCACATTTTTTTTAAACATATTTAAACTTCATTAGACAAGATTGCAAATTTATATGAGGCTGTGAGCCTCAAGCAAGAAACTTGAACACCACCGCAAATGCTGCAAAACATCCTGGAGCCTTCCTTGCAAAGGCCGTTCCCAAACTACCGGTAGTTGCCAGCTGTTGTAGCCCAGTGAGATACTAAGATGACATCTCATCATCGTAGGGTTGTTACGTATTGTGTGAAGCTGAAGAAGTTAAATGTATACATCAGCATGTATGGGTATTCTTTGAATTCTCTTGTTAAGAGATTTGGCCCAATACTGTAATATGAAAACCACAAGGTATAGGTAGACAGGGGTCAGTTTGACTCACTGTGATGATTGGCACATATCTTCAAGGTCCGGTCTCTCCTCATCAGGAGGCGAATTGAGCCCTTCTCTTTGTGTTTCAACAGCTTGACGTCACCAGTCCCCCTCTCCTTCCACTCTGGTGGCTCATTCTCGGAGGCAAAACGATATAGTTTAGCCCGCCTGGAAAAACAACAGTTAACTTTATTTTATAGATAGACTTTTTTATCAGTTGTTACACTGGGTCACTGTACACCATCAGTTTAGCCACAAAAGTAAAATGAATTGGCATCATTTAAAAAAAAACACAATTGTGCTTAAACTTATGACTATAAATTAGGTTTGACAAAAGAAAATTTGGAATTGTAGTCGGTGTGTGAGTGTATGAATGGTTGACTCGTTTCATGCGTTTCAAACACGTTTTATGTGTATCCCTGTGATGGACTTGCGACCTGTCCAGGGTGTCCCCTGCCTTGCACAGTGACAGCTGGACATGAGCACCAGTAACCCCTGTGACCCGAAAAGGAAAAAAGCAGGTAAAGACAATGGATGGATGGACTCAGTGGAAGGTATGGGCAGCACGGTGGCACAACTGGTAGAGCTGCTGCCTCTCAGCGAGAAGGTTGCCGGTTCAAATCCCGGTCCGGGGCCTTTCTGGGTGGAGTTTGCATGTTCTCCCCGTGCATGCGTGGGTTTCCTCCGGGTACTCCGGTTTCCTCCCACAGACCAAAAACATGCTTGTTAGGCTGATTGGTGACTCTAAATTGACCCTAGGTGTGAGTGTGAGAGTGGATGGTTGTTTGGTGTGAGTGAGACAGGTCCCTCTTGTAAATGAGTCCCCGTGACTCAACGAGGCTAGCCTGTAGGGGTGGGCCATATCATATCGTTTACGATAATACCGGTAAAAATAGCTTGCCCGGGCAAAAAAAAGATATCATGATATGCTAATTTCATGACGTGATACGTAAGGACGCCCCGCCCCCCAACCGAGCGCTTCAAACTGAACTGCGCACCTCTCTTCCACCAGTCTGTACTGGTGCTAAAATGATAAAAACAAACCGCGCGTCGTGTCAGCTTCTGTCCCCTGGCTGCTCTGAACAGCAGGTAGAGGATCAAATGCCCCCACCCGCCCCCACCCCACTGAGCAGTCGCGCTGCGGGCTGGTCTCCCCTCGCTCTGCAAACTGTCTCTACAAACACGCGCGGCTCTCCACGAACCAAGACAAAACCACAGTGAGTGAAGTTATTTTCAAGTTGGAAGTTGGATATTCGAGCTCCGTGTCTTCATCGGTGCGTTGCTCTCGTCAGTCCACTTCATGGAGTCTGATTTCGGGCAGCCGCGCTGAGTCTTGCTGTGTTCCAGTTACCTCGTATTGTGGGAATTTCCCAGTTCCCAGTGGTAGATTGAAACCAGAACACCCGCTCTAGTGGTAAACTCCCACTCGTAAAGTGGGAGAATTTTTTCTGCTCCCAGTTTCCATTTCGAGATGGCGGATACTCGCATCTTCAGTAAGTCAACACCTAAACTTTTACTAAAATAACAGTTCTAAAATGTTGTTGCGTGTATTTAATCACACAGTGAAGTGAAGACGTTTGTTTTTGTTTTCTTAGCTGTAAAGCCAGTTTTTCTTTTTTCCCAACGATTTACATTAAAGAATTAGAGAAAAATATATATTAAATCAATTACCTTTGGCGGTCATCATCCTCCTCTGACATGTTCTGTGTCAGTAGTGCATATCTGGTTAGTAATTTATTATATTCGGAAACAGCAACAAAAACAAAGCGTACGTCCATCTTGATTTTCCACTGGGAGAACCGGAACGTGTTTTCATGTGGTAGCTTGGGAAATGATGTCACTTCCACTTCCCAGTTTCCAGAATACGAGGTAACTGGAACGCAGCATTATTGTAAAGTGTTAGCTCATTTTGTTCTCAGAGCAGCTTCCCCTGCCCCTTCTCAACACAAGGCCCCGACCAAACTTTTTCTCACAGGCGTATGCACTAATGTGTGAGTGGTCAGATGTTTATGGGCGTGTTTGTTGGACATTTAGCTTTACGACTCTTCAAACACACGAAATTAGTCAAATGGTCAAAACTTCCTGGATGGAGATTGTGCCGACTTTGTGTTTGTCTGCTGAAAAGTGTGGTGCTCTCTTCATGATAGATTTATGGACAAACAGCAGATGCAGGGATGGAGTGGAGACTCTGGTGGGAAGAATCCCCCTGTGGTGACATATACTGCAGTGGGAGGGGTGTCCCAGGAGCTCTGCACCTGTGTCTCATGGACTATGAAGGGTTCATTTCCGTTCAGCTTCAGATGGAGTATACAGGGCGCTTGAGTCTTATCATGGATGATGAGTTTGTGCTTGGGATATATGTTGAAGATGACATCAACTTTATTTCAGTAAATGTAATTTAAACTGTTTTTTACATGGAATTACCAGTACTCCCATTGATTTTACTGTTAAGCACTTTAGTAACTGCTGTTTTAAATGTGCCTTATAAATAAAGTTGACTTGATTAGAGTAAGTTTTAGCCTTTTTTGTGTTGACAAAGAGCTTAGCTGTGGCAACTACTTTAATTTGGGTTTGACTCCAGTTTTAGTCGCTCTTAGATGTAATGGTATAGTTACGGTATCTTTAAAATACGTCCAATGGTTCATGGGATAATTTGCTAACGGTTTTAATTGACTGTAACAGTTAATGTCAACATTTTAAGCAACAATGTTTTGCAACTTGTCTTGCCATGTGTGTCGAGGATAACTTTCAGCTACTACTACATCAAATTTAACTCAAAATCAGTAAAATTGTTTAACTATAGCCATTTTTATTGACTAATGTTAGTTGTGGTAGCCATCTTGAAATGGGCTGACTTTAAAATATAATCAGTTGTAGATGTATGCCCATTTGGTCAACTAGACTTTGGCGTTTTGAACCAGTTTGACATGACTGCTGTCGATGAGGGTGAGGGTGGGCACCGGAGGGCATGCCCCAGAGGCCATCTTAGCACTAACATAACTGGTTTTTCCACTTTGGAGTAGGCTGTTGGTGGAGAATCAGTTTTTTTTGTGTGTGTTTCTTCAGACTGATGAAACTCTTCAGATGGAGGGCGAAATGTCTCAGCACAAAAAAGAAACCATCCAGATGACCTGACTGAACATTGTTGGATTTTATACCTGGGTTATTGAGCATGGACTTTGGCGTCCATTTTCTCAGTTTCATTAAAAATCAATCCAGTGAACCATCACAAAATATTTTGCTGACAAGCAAACAGGGTTGACGTCAATATGCTTACATGTAAAACAAAAGTTTTAGGTAAACTTCTTGAACAGTGTGTTGGGAAAACCCTCTCTGCCACGTCTTTTTGTCGAATTGGGTTGACTCTAAAATTCAACCAGTTGTTCTTGTACACAAAATAATTGCTTTCAATTCCATGAAATTCATTCAGGCTTTCATGACATATTTTGTTAAAAGACAGATTTGACTTAACAAAATACGAAGTCTTAAAACATGTGTAAATGTGTGTTTAAAGTATGGCTACAAACCACAAACATTCTAAATGATGCTAACCTGTTCAGTATTTTTTACATTTCCGAATTTATCTCATTGACAGTTTCATGTTACTAGAGGACTTTTTATAGGAATGTGCAAAAGCTGAGCCTTCAAAAAAAAAAAAATCTGGTTGGCTGTTGGCCTGCCAGTCAAAGCAGATCTATTTTTGCATGTGCCTGAACCTTGGGGACGACTGCCAGCTCAGTGAATCTGTGACATCTTCACAAAAGGGCTCTCTGTGGTGTTTGCTGGAAAATTCATAAAGGATTTTAGACCCAGTTTTCCGCAGACCCTCAGTTCAGCTGGGAGGAAAAAGATGAACCTTGTCTTATAGCCTTCTCTAGCCACTTAAAAGGTTACTGCAATATGCATTTACAGATAAACATTGCTTTGAACCAGTGAACTGTTCTTAAATTTTGTGCCAGCCTTGGGAAGATTTGACTTTTCGTATTTCGT
>JBBPBX010020500.1:0-11174 GCA_038048925.1 Garcialebias charrua | reverse complement strand
TTATTGAAAACAAAACAAAAATACAACAACAAGTTTTTGACACAAGATATTGATGTGAAGTAGTAGAAGTTAAGGTTTAAATTGTTCACCCCTTTAATCTTCTGGGACCACTGCTTGATAATGGGATGAACTTGGGCCCAGTTTACACAACATTCTTTCTATTGCGGTTCACATCTTTGTGTGTACAGCAGCAGAGCTCATTCGCTCTTAAACCGAGTGTTTCAGAGTCCAGGTCTCAGAGAGCAGATTTTTGGGGGATGGAATAGAAATCTTAAAACCTCTCTCTTCGAGAAAGCACACCTCCAATCAGCACATCTGTGAAACGTCTGTAACATATTTTTGTAAAATTTTGTAAAATATATTTATTTATTTTGTAAAACTATTTTACATATTTCACATATTACACACACCTGCAATATTGTGGACTCTGTACCGGTCCATTGTGGTGAAGAGGGAGCTGAGCTGTAAGGCAAAGCTCAGTCGGTCTACATTCCCACCATCACCTATAGTCACAAACTCGAGGTAGTGACTGAAAGAATGAAATTGTGGAGACAGGCGGTTTAAATGAGTTTCCTCCACAGGGTAGCTGCACTCTTCCTTAGAGATAGGGTGAGACGTTTAGTTATCCTAGAGAGACTCAGAGTAAAACCACTGCTCCTCCACATCGAGAGGAGCCAGTTGAGGTGGTTCGGGCATCTGGTAAGGATGGACCCTGAGCACCTCCCTAAGGTGCTTTGGACATGTTCGACTGGAATGAGACACCAGGGAAGACCCAGGACACGTTGGAGAAACTATGTCTCTTGGTTAGTCTGGGAACCCATTGAAATATTCACAGAAGAGCTGGAAGAGGCGGCTGTAAGAGATGTTTGGGCCTCCCTGCTCAAGCTGCTGCCCCCACGACCCATCTTTGGATGAGCAAAGATAACAAATGGATGGACATGTGCAAATTCTGCAAACTGACTACCCCCATCATTTGAGGAAACTATGCTTAGTTTTTGTAATGCATAAAATCCCAGTTTCCTCAAATGATTGGGGTGAACTTTGGGGTGACTGAAGTTTAATCTATGGTAACCCAGTCCACCATTGGCAACCCCAAAGCTCCGCCATTTGAACATGGACAATAAAATTGCTTCCTCCACTTGCCAGGGTCCATCACTCTACGCTGTGTCAGACAAACAAACAAACAAAAAAACAAACAACACCTCTATTTTTTCACACAGTGTAACTCTTCCCCATTTATGGGCAGCACGGTGGCACAACTGGTAGAGCTGCTGCCTCTCAGCGAGAAGGTTGCCGGTTCAAATCCCGGTCCAGGGGCCTTTCTGGGTGGAGTTTGCATGTTCTCCCCGTGCATGCGTGGGTTTCCTCCGGGTACTCCGGTTTCCTCCCACAGACCAAAAACATGCATGTTAGGCTGATTGGTGACTCTAAATTGACCCTAGGTGTGAGTGTGAGAGTGGATGGTTGTTTGGTGTGAGTGAGACAGGTCCCTCTTGTAAATGAGTCCCCGTGACTCAACGAGGCTAGCCTGTATAAATAAAGGTTGAATGAATGAATGAATGAATTTATATAGCTTGAATTAAAAAACTGAAAGTTATGCACCATAACTCATGTTCCCTGAAGGAAGGGAACGAGGTGCAACATAAATGCTATGGGAAATTGCGCTCCGCGCGGTTACCTGAAGGAATACAATCACGCCTTTACGGCAGGGGCGTCAGCGTCGCGCCAGAGGCCCCGCCCTCTGGGTACTTAAGCCGCTGACGCCCATCCATCGATCTCCAAAATGCACTTCACCGAGCTTTCAGCATTGAAAGGGCCAGGTATGTTGCACCTCGTTCCCTTCCTTCAGGGAACATGAGTTATGGTGCATAACTTTCAGTTCCCTTATCAGTCATGTCACTCGGTGCAACATAAATGCTATGGGAACGTAATTCATTCACACCCTTGAAATGCTCAGTAAAATGCATCCTAGTGTGAACGTCCGCCTTTATTCAATAGGCATCCCAAGGCCGCTTTCTACTGTGTGTTAGAAAGGACAGCCTGAGTGACATCACACGTAGTAACATCCAAACTGTAATGCTTTGCAAACGTGTTCATTGAGCTCCAGTTCGCAGCAGCACAGATGTCTGCAACTGGTACACCCTTGAACAGTGACCACGAGGTGGCCAAGCCCCGAGTGGAGTGGGCACGCACTCCAGAGGGCACCTGTTGACCTTTGCTACTGTATGCCCTTTTTATGGCCTCAGTCACCCAGTGTGAGAGGCGCTGCTTTGATAGGGCCTTTCCTGTAGCTGGTGTAGCAAAGCACACAAACAGTTGATTTGTTTTTCTCCATTCGGCTGTTCTCTGCATGTAAGTGCTTAAAGCTCTCACGGGGCAGAGAGCCTTCAGCCTTTCCTGTTCCTGAGTGAAGACAGGAGCAGATGGAAAAGAAGAGAGGTCAAAGTTCAGACTTCTGGGGTTTAAAGTCAAAACCTTGGGGATATATGTTGGATTAGGCCTTAGGGTGACCTTTGACTCATCAGGGGCAAACCTGGTACACATTGGATGTACGGACAAAGCATGGAGGTCACCCACACGTTTCGCCGAGCAAAGAGCCAGGAGAAGAGCGGTCTTATAAGATAATAAATCTATCTTAATCTCGCTCAGTGGTTCGAATGGGGGGTCACAGAGAGCCCCCAAGACCATACTAAGATCCCATCCAGGGTTCAAGATCCTGCTGGGGGGTCTCTTCCTCAGCACGCCCTTCATAAATCTTATTATGAGCGGGTGCGCGCCAGGCGTCCTGCTCCCCCAACCCTCGTGACCAGCTGAAATTGCTGACAAGAACACCTTAATTGTTGAGAAAGAGCGACCTTTCTCCAAGAGGTCCTGAAGAAAGGTGAGGAGCTGGGTCAAGTCACATGAATAAGAAATAATATTTCTAATAAAAAGGCCCCCCGTCCCTTACTGGCATCCGATGAATAGGTGGCCAGGAAGGTGGATCGTCAGATTCTGTCGGCGCGCACCCCTGGAGCGTGGATGTGTCACAGGTTTGTTTGATTTGTGTATTGCCGGCCCCGTGGTCTACAACGGAGCGGGAGCTGGAGCACGTGACCCCCCTCACCTGTCTCTGTGAGGAGTGACGGGCCTGCTTGCAGGCGCCTCTGGGCCTGTCGCAGACAGAACAGAGGCACCCTGCTGGGGTTTATCAATTAGGCTAACACCCCGTGAGCCGTGAGGGAGTGGGGGGGGGGAGATGGCCCCCGCCCTTTATTTCAGCTGGAAGAATGGTAAATGGTAAATGGAGCTTATTTATATAGCACTTTCTAACCCCCTGTGAGGAGCCCCAAAGCGCTTTACAATACCAACCATCCACCCATTCATACACCGGTAGTGGCAGACTGCCATGCAAGGCGCCTTTCCAGTCCTACCGGGAGCAACTCGGGGTTAAGAGTCTTGCCTAGGGACACAACGACACATGGTGTGGGGAACCGGGATTCGAAACTCCAACATTCTGATTGGGGGACGACTGCCATTACCATTACGCCACGGCCGCCCCCTCAGAAGAACAGAGGGGACTGTTCTGCTGATGTTACTGTGTTTGTTGTTGTTGTTGTTGGGTTTTTTTGTGAGTCAAGAAAACAGAGAGGGGCTATTTTTTAAGCTTTATTCATGCTTATGTGTAACGACATATTTGACTTTATGTCACTCACAGCAGAAAGAACATGATTTGTGTCTAAAACAAAGTCACCAGCTTTTTCTACCGTGCTACAAACAAAGTCTGGACGTGAAAAGATCATTTCCCGTACCGCATGGGCGGGTGATCGTGTAAAGTTAAGAAGCGGTCCTGGTTCATCAGGCCCGCTTCTGTTTGGTGTCCCGATTCGCCGAGGAGGTTCTGTACCAGTCCGCCTGGCGGGGAACAAATCTGTTCTTACTCCAGGCGTGTTCGGTCCAAGGTGGGACCAGCGGTGGGCCCGGCGGTGGTCTCTGCCGGTGCTCGACCTTGTATGTCGGCCGCTTTCGTGGTGGGGCACGTGTGGCTGAGTGGTGTCGAGGCTACGGGGCTCTGCTCCCAGCTGAATCCCTGGGGGGGCGAAGGATCTTCTGGGGATGCCCACCCGGAGAGCTTCAGCCTGTTTGCGCCTCGGGTCCAGCCTGGTCTGAATTCTATCCAGCGCTTTTCCAAAAAGTCCCGTCGGTTCTATCGAATGGTGGAGAAAAGGAATTTTCTGTCCCTCCGGGAAGTCAGTTAGGGTCATCCACAAATGTCATATTACAATGACCACCTCAGCCATCCCTCTGCCTTGTGCAACAGCCGCTGTCCCCATCATGCGGAGCACAAAGTCTGTTGATCTACGGGCTTTATCCAGTAGCTCGGCGGCAGCTTGCTTGTCTGACGTTACCTGGAGCTCCTGTAGTTTTTCAGCTAGGAAGGCTTGCATAAATGCGGACACGTTCATTACGCGTGCCGTGAGGCCCTGAACTTTGTAGCACTTCTCGAGCAGAGAAGCAGAGGCTCGACAGACTTTGCTGGGGAGAGTTGGTTTTGTCCCGGATGACTTGGGAGCCAGATGAGACGCCAGCGTGTCCTCAATTTGAGGCACTTTGGCTATTCCCACTTCATCCATCCCGTCCACGTCGAGAAACTGCGAGAGCGGTAGCAGCATGGAAGCTCTGGGCTGAGCCCAGGTGCGAGTCAGCTCTGTGAGTATCATGGGGAAACCAGGAATCCTACAGTGAGGAAGTCCGGAAAGACGGGCATCCTTTGCTTCGTGGCGGCCTGCTGCTTTGAATAAAAATAATTCCCTGCCAACCTCGTGACTTGTTGACGAGGTAGAGGCTCCGGCCATGGGATCTGCAGCGTGTCCGTTGCTCTGTGACACAAGTCGAATATAGCAAGGATGGAAAAGTCAGTCTCCGGGAGCACAGGCACCGGGGTGCGAGAGAGGTCTTCTCCCTGTTCCTCGTATTCGACGTCAACGTCATCCGCAGAGAATTCAACTGAGGCTGAAATCGAGATCTCGTCCTCGTTCATCATGCCTTGAGTGTCAAATTCGACTGTTAAGTACACCATGAGAGCCAGCACATCTGGGCTGTCGCCCCATTCGACTCGGGTGCTGTCATCCAAAATCATGCTCTCGAGCTCCGGCATAGGGGTCAAACTCAGTTGAGCTCAGTTGTGTCCGGGTCTGCTGGGGCCGCACCAGCCCCCATGGCCTTGGCGACGAAGTCCGCCCGGTGCCTCCTCACCGCCTCCAGCATCTGGCTGCAGTGTGGGCAAGACTCGGGCACGTCCAGCGCAATTTTCGCGTGCAACATCCCCAAGCAGACGGGGCAGGCCTCGTGGGTGTCCGTCGCTGAGAGGGAAAAACCGCATCCGCTGGGACAGGCGCGCGAGGTTGGGCTCGCCGCCCTACTGGTCTTTTTTGGAAGTCTTGTCTTTTGCTTTCCTTTCTCCGGAGGCATGTCCGAGATAAGATGAGCGAGTCCTTCCAAGATCTTTTTTTCTTTTCAGTCGTGTCGCTTTCGCTGGCTAGCCTGCTACGAATTAGCAGAGGTAGCGGTATGACGCAGTTAGCGCCGTCGAGCGAAGCAGTCTGCGGAAAGAGGAGAAGAAAAAACTTTGGGGTTAAGGAAAAATGTGCCGGACTAGCTTTCGCTAGCCCAGCAGTACGCAGGAATAATTCTCTGTACGCCCTGTGTAGGGAGCAAGCTCACCTCTGGTCGAGCGATGAAGCAACAGAGAAGTCCCGCGAAGAGAGAGAGTTCAGGTTTAAGCGAGGTGAAGGGCAATAAGAGATCGATGGATGGGCGTCAGCGGCTTAAGTACCCAGAGGGCGGGGCCTCTGGCGCGACGCTGACGCCCCTGCCATAAAGGCGTGATTGTATTCCTTCAGGTAACTGCGTGGAGCGCAATTTCCCATAGCATTTATGTTGCACCGTGTGACATGACTGATAAGGGAACTGAGGTTTACTTGCATTCCCTGTTCAATTCCAGTCTGAAAAACATTCATCTTGAAAACTACGAACATCGGATTACTGCTTCCAGCAAAGCATTACAGCTTTGCTGTTAAATATAAAATATGATTTGTCCTGCTGTATTAAACAAAGCTTTCTCTATAAACAATTTCACCTATAGAAGCACATGCTGCTTCAAGATTTTAATGTACAGTAGTAATAATTTTTATTTCACAAATGTGCCAATCACCCACTTCATTTGTCGTAATTCATATTTACCTCATCACATGTGCTGAGTTTTGAGTGCTGATGACAGGATGAATGATTTCTCTCTCTATTTTAGTCCAGAGAATGAAGTGTCTGATTTCCAAAAAGAACTTCTGATCTTGATTGATCACCCCATGATACAGTTATCTGTTTCACCTTGGTGTTAAATTAACTTGTGCCCAGAAAGGACTGCAAAGGAAAACAATCTTTTTTCTTTTCTTTTCTTTCATTTAGGAAAAGATGCATGGTCATTTTTCATCTCATCTTCAGAAAAAAAGATAAAGATAAAACCTATTCACACACACACACAGAGACACATACACACCCCTGCGTGCGTGCATGCACGCACGCACGCACGCACGCACGCACGCACGCACGCACGCACGCACGCACACACACACACACACGCTAGCCAAACAAATAAATAAATATGTGTATTTTCCGATGCCTATAATATTTACAAATTGTTTGCGCTGATTGACTTTTGACTCAATTTTCAACTTTTAGATAAATCTTGCTATAAATTTATTTATCTGACAACAAATCTAAGCTTAAAATAATCTAAATGTGTAAATTAAACAGGTATTAATGTGCAAATACTTCACTTCATTTATTGGACATGAATGCATTTATATATTTTTTATGCCCTCATCTGATTGAATTAAATCTGTAATCTTTTATGAACAAACAGAATTATTTAACTTGTTTTGATTACATTATAATCAACCTGGAGCCTAAAGACAAAAAAGTTCTGCAGCTTTAAAGGTAACTAGTCTGTTAAAATTAAAACAGCTTATGATTAGAAGTTTGGTAGTACCGAGATAGCTTTTTGGGTCACTTCTGATATTAAAAAAAGTACTTCCAATATATCCATGTGCACTCCACTTCCTACACAGTGGATGCAAGAAGTAGGCCCCGCCTCTGAAGTGGGTAAAATATAAAGAATGGATGGAGAACTGTTGTAGTGCAACATATGTGACTGTCAGGCCACTTGGATGATCATAATATTTTACTGATGAGCATTTATCACGGCACTGGATGAGATGGTAGAGCTGCCGCCTGTCAGTGAGAAGGTCGTTGATCGAATCCCAGCTGGGGGGATTTCTGGGTTGAGTTTGCATGTTCTCTCCGTGCATGTGTTGGTTTTCTCCAGGTACTCGTTTCCTCTTGCAGACCAAAAACATGCATGTTAGGCTGATTAATAACTCTAAATTGTCCCTAGGTGTGAGTGAGAGAGTGCATGGTTGTTTGTCTCGTTTGTCTCTGTGATGGACTGGAGACCTGTCCAGGGTGTCCCCCGCCTCTCGCACAGTGATGGCTGGACATGGACACCACTGACCCCCGTGACCTGAATAGGAAAAAGCAGATAAAAGGTAATGGATGGATGATTGGAGAGCAACTGCTCTCATCACACACCAATGCTTACACGGAACTTCACCTGACTATCTAAAGGACATTCTTGCACCATATTCATCCACCCGGTCTCTACGATCACAGAACAGTAATCTCCTTCACATTCCACAAACCAAATTAAGGACCATGGGAGACCGCGCATTCTGTGTGGCTGCCCCCCGCCTATGGAACTCCCTCCCTGACTACCCGAGAGCTCCACAGTCACTGGTTGACTTTAAACAAGGCTTAAAGACTTTTCTTTTTAAGCGAGCCTACTCTTCCTCCGCATGATTTTATCTTAGTTGATATTATCATTATTTTTAATTGATTTTATTATTGATTTTTGTTGTTTTATCATTGATTTTACTTAATTTTATCACTTGTTTTTATTTGATCTTTGATTTTAGTTGCACTTTGTAGCACTTTGAGATTTTTGTTAATGAAAAGCGCGTTATAAATTAAATTCATTATTATTATTATTATTATTATTATTTATCATTTGTGGTTAGTTAATTTGAAAAGACCGACTTCCATGGGTGTAATTTCACCAGGGAGTGACCGTCAGTGGAAAAGTGAGCATAAAAGCCTTTGTGCTTTGGTGAAATGCTTCACAAGTTAACGTGCTGTTTAACATCTCTGATACGTTTCAAAAACTTTTTTTTTTTGCCACAGCGTGCATGCATTTGTTTGAAATCCTTGTTAGAATATTAATTGTTTCGTCTGTAGCTTCAGTATTACAGGAGGAACAGATGCTGTCTTCAGCTCAGCCTCGTGGGTTGATCCATCTGCGTGTCCCGAAAAAGTCCCTGCCGTCGGTAGCAGAACTAAAGAATAAAGCATCTTCACACGAGCCAGACTGAGGGCAAAGACAGACACTTCCCCTGCAAAAGCCAGCCACATTGCCCTTTTCACTCACGCTGCTCTGCAGAGCCCGAGGACTGCTGGGAGTTGGAGGCTGTCCTTGGGTTGTGCACTTTTTACGATTTCATTGTGTTTATATCTCTATTGGAGTGCGTGCAGAGGATAGAGAGAGATGATGGATGACTGGTGATGATGTCACACTTGACCTCTCAGCTTTTGCTCAGAGATTAAATTGACTGAACCAGCGACAGACACAGAAAGAGAGATGAGAGGGATTAAATGAGTTTGAGGAAGGATCATGTGTGGGACGGTCACTAAACACAGATACTGATCACAATTTGCTAAATGTAATGAGCTGAGAGATGATGTTTTCCACCATTTGTTTAGGAGTTTTGGAGTGATCATAGTGTTAACAAAGTGTTTGCTGGGAATTCAAATTTGATTTTAGTACGGTAATTGTTTTGGGGTATTTTTTTAAATTGGTCATATTATGAATAAATCTGTATCAGCAGGCTCCAGCACACATAATGTCCTAAATCAAACTTGTTGCTTAACGTATTCTTTTTATTATATATTTTTTTTTTTACTTTTCTGCTGCGTTCATTCATTTTCATGATTTGACACTTTGGTCAATAGTGCTGGTGAAGATTCTCAGTCGTCCAGGACATGATAAAATCAAAAAAGGCGTTCAATACAAGATCAACTGGATTTTATTTATCAACTGGTCTTCTGTAAAAATAAAGCCCAGTTGATCTTGTATTGAACACCTTTTTGGATTTTTGGTAAATAGTAAACAGGATTTATAAATAAACTTTGCAAAATGATTTATGTTTTCATATTGGAAGAATTGCAACCTTACAGAACATATTAACCCAGGGCAGCAAACACTTACATTTATTATCTGTTTGAAGAATAGAGTCAACTATTCGTCCATCATTTATCCACTTCTTCCTTTTTGGGTTGCAAAGGTCACTGGTGCCCATGTGCAGCCATCACTGTGCGAGAGGCAGGCAACACCCTGGACAGCTCTCCAGTTCATCACAGGGACACATAGAGACAAACAACATTTCACTCTTACCTTGAGACAATTTAGAGTTACCAGTCAGCCTAACATGCATGTTTTTGGTCTGTGGGAGGAAACTGAAAGTTATGCACCATAACTCATGTTCCCTGAAGGAAGGGAACGAGGTGCAACATACTTGCTATGGGAATTGTCACCCCGCACCAGAGATACCGCCCTTTAGGTAGGCTACTTAGGCGACTGACGCCCCTCCAACTGTCTCCAAAATTGCACTTCACCGAGCTTTCAGCATTGAAAAGGGCCAGCTATGTTGCACCTCGTTCCCTTCCTTCAGGGAACATGAGTTATGGTGCATAACTTTCAGTTCCCTTTCAGTTCGGTCTCTCGGTGCAACATACTTGCTATGGGAACGTAATTCATTCACGCCCTTGAAATGCTCAGTAAAATGCCTGTTAGTGTGAACGCCTGCCCTTGACCAGAAGGCATCTCAAAGCTACTTTCTATTGTGTATTAGAAAGAACAGCCTGAGTGACATCACACGCAGTAACATCCAAACTGTAGTACTTTGCAAAAGTGTTTAAAGAGCTCCAGTTCGCAGCAGCACAAATGTCTGCAACTGACACGCCCTTGAACAATGACCAGGAAGTGGCCAAGCCCCTGGTTGAGTGAGCATGGACTCCAGGGGGCACTTGTTGACCTTTGCTACCGTATGCCCTTTTAATGGCCTCCGTCACCCAATGTGAGAGGCGCTGTCTTGATAGGGCCTTTCCTGTAGCAGGTGCGGCAAAGCAGACGAACAGTTGGTTTGTTTTCCTCAATTTGACTGTTCTCTGCATGTAGGTACGTAACGCCCTCACGGGGCAGAGAACCTGTAGCCTTTCCTGTTCCTGAGTGAGGACAGGAGCAGGTGGAAAGGAGGAGAGATCAAAGTCTAGACTCCTATGGTTCAGAGTCAAGACCTTGGGAGTGTATGCGGGATTAGGCCTTAGTATGACCTTTGACCCATCAGGAGCAAATCTGGTACACATTGGATGTACAGACAATGCATGGAGGTCACCCACGCGTTTCGCCGAGCAAAGAGCCAGGAGAAGAGCAGTTTTATAAGATAGAAGATCTATCTTAATCTCGCTCAGAGGCTCAAATGGCGGGTCACAAAGAGCAACCAAGACCAGGCCAAGATCCCAACCAGGGGTCAAGGTCCTGTTGGGCGGCTTGGTTCAAAGCACACATTTCATATATCTTATTATGATTGGATATGTTCCAGGAGTCCTGTGCCCCCAGCCCTCATGACAGGCAGAGATAGCTGCAAGGAACACTTTAATTGTTGAATAAGAACGACCCTTTCCAGTAAATCCTGGAGGAAAGTTAGTAGTTGAGCTAGGTCGCAAGCATAAGAAATGATATTTCTTTCTGCACACCAGGCTCCGAAGATATGCCACTTTTGCGCGTATAGAGACTGTGTTGACCCGGCACGGGCATTTTGTATGGTTTTCACCACATTCTCAGGCAGGCCCGAAGCCATCAGCCTGTCATTTTCAGCTAACAGGTTGGAATTAATTCCAGATCCTGGTCTAAACAGCTGGGCTGTGACTTCCTGTGTGAGTCTTTGAGGGTCAACCAGGTTGGGGAGTGGGCCTCCACGTTGATGTGTTAACAGACTTCCCTGATCGAGTCTCCTCAAAGACAGATG
>JBBPBX010020499.1:30980-43318 GCA_038048925.1 Garcialebias charrua | reverse complement strand
AAATCAAAAATAAGTCTGTATCTCTGTGTTTATCATTGTCCTGGCATTGTCTCCTCCTGTTGCCTCTGTCTCCTGAGTTCCTTGTGATTCCCTGAGTATGTAAGTTTGCTGCCTTGCGGACGCCATTTTGAAGAGTCCTAATGGTGAACTACTTTTTTAAATCCAGCAGATTTGACCATTTCGTGAAACTCTCAAGCTCAGAAAAACTTGTGCTATAACGTCAGCTATGAAATATATTTTTTCTCAGCAAAGAAATAATTGTTTTACCGTGTTTTGTTGTAAAATCCTGGCTTCTTTGGCTGTCGCGGACGCCATTTTGAAGAGTGCTAATGTGGCGAAATTCTATTTTTAAATACAGACGCGTCGCGTAGGCCCTGAGAAACATCCATAAGTTCACCCTCCATGTTAAAAAGTCTTCGTCTGACTCTTCAAAAACAAGCAATAAGGCTCCAGAGTAACACACTGGCTGCTAACTGCTATAGAGAGAGCACACACCAAGAGACTGAGGGGGACGCTTTTTTGTGACGGACCACATCCGGCGCTGCTCGTAAATACGTTATTTCGTTTTTACTGATAGATATTTAGTTATTAGCGGTACTGCATTTTAAATAAAAATAGCATAAATCCGCTTATGAATTATAAAACTTAGTCAATCCGCTGTAAAGCTAACAGATTATTTAGCTACGCTACAAGCGGATTAGCGCAACAGCGCTACCTAGCGGTCGGAGGCCCACCACTGCTAATGGGTACATTTCAAACTCGGTGATGCAGTCTTCCAGGGTGCAGACGTCGGCATACGTAGTCAGATCGGAATCGGGAAGAGGGGAAATGCGTGCATGTTCTGAAAAGGGAAACATTTGCATGTATGTGTCTGGGGAACTTGCTAACAACGCATAGGTTTCTGACAAGCGTTCTGGGGTCAAAGTTTTTGTGATTAGGCGAGTAACTAATGAACGTATGCATGGAATGAAACAACAGCCACAAGTAATCAAGATGGCAGCAAAAACGGCAAAAGACATAAGCAAAGATATAACTATCGCTTTCCATCTACCAAACGTGCTATTAAACCAGTCGTCAATGGGATTATAAATACCTGAGTGACTCTGCATCTCGTTAGACAAAGTTCTAAGTCCTTCCAAAGCTCTAGACACCTTTCCATCAGGGGCGGTATTGTTGGGGATGAAACTACAACACAAGTCGCCAAACATGCTACAAACTCCGCCTTTCTCCGCGAGCAAAAAATCAAGAGCCATTCTGTTCTGTACAGCCATCAGGGAAGTGGGAGCCAATTGCTCAGCTAGTCCTTCAACAGCATCTCTGGTCAGATTGCTAAGACGCATGATATTATAATGGACGTAATTAATACGGTCAACATTTTTATTAGGTGTGACAGGGAAATATGCTGAGATCACGGGAAGATTTTCAAACCCTGAAGCAATGGGATCAGCCAATTTATGTTCGTCTGGAACGCCTCTAGGGATTCCAATCGCATCGATGTAAGTTGGAGAGTTCACTGTTGGATCAAAGGTCAAACCTCTACGCCGTCTGTTACCTGGATAAGGAAAAACTTGTGCAATTTTGTGTCCTATGAGAGTAAGTGGAGCCTTAAGTCTAACCATAGCACACAGTCCTATTGAATTTTGAGGGACTTGAGTATACAACCTTTTACCACCACAATAGTAATACAAACCTGAACGCGTCAGTCGCCCCACCTCCTGTCGCAGACCTTTCGTGGTTACGGCTGTGAATGTTACATTACACCAATCAGCATCTATGCTGCCTAGGTTGGTGTCAGGAACGGTGGTTACGAAATTGAAACAAATATAATCGTGTCTTTTATCAGCATGAAATGCACCAACCTGTGTGCCATTAGGACCAAGGGGAAAGATTTCTTCTAAGGTTGTGCAATTCCTAGTTTTAATTTTTCTGGTGATAAGTAACATGCAATCGAAACCCCATTCGTCTTCTAAAAACAACGGTGCTGGTTCTGTTAAGGGAGTGGGTCGTGCAGATGCACAGGCTACACATTCAGAGAGCGACGCTTCTTTAGCTGATTCAATTAACCATGTTAACCATACATTAAGATCGGAGTACCCTGTGGTCATAGCGATTACATCATTTGGGGACAACTTGGAATAATCTACGCTGTCAATGCTAAGAAGTGTGTCGTTAGTCTCGAGACCGGAAGATACTTCATATCGTGTGGGTGTTGGTGGAGAATCTGTTATTTGAATTATAAGTTCCCTGAAGGGGTCTGTACCTGATACTTCTGCTTGGAGAATAACATGCAATTTAGGGTTTGTCGTGTATCTAAGTAGTTTCCGAGTTGCATCCTTTTGGTATCTGTAGCTAGGTGGGGGATACACATGCCATCTCGTCACGGATTGTATGGATAATAGGAGGTTAGCTGATCCGCCATTTCCGCCTTTTACTAGTTTAAACCTTTCAGCCCACCAATAAAGTGGTTGGCCTTTCTTTGTTTGTGGACTATCCCAAGGACCTGTGTACAAAAAAACTTTTTCCCATGTTGGGCAGGACTTACAAATGGTAGGATCATAAGTACCACAGAGACACATGTAAAACTCGGCTTTTCTGATTCTTTCATCTGAGCAGTCAAACAATCTGCAAACAGGTAAAGTTATTGTTGAAGTTGTACCGTTGACATATGGAACCATGAAGACGGGGTTACCATTGTAGTCCCTTCGACCAGGACTCTGTTTGAGCTCTCTCTTAGCTGGATTGAGCTGGTTCACATTTTCAGGATGCAGGTACCATGTCATGAGACCTATCAGTGTCAGTCCCACAATGACTAGAATATAGCAAAGCAACTCTTTCATCCCAGTGGATGTTCTAGGTGAAACAGTTTGTTTTAAAGTTGTGCGTGGGATGCGTGTATCGAGCATTGTCTTATCTTTTCTGTTGTTGTCAGGAGTTCTTCTAAAGCAGTGTCTCTTGAGCGTGTAGATCCCTCGGTGGTATCAAATCGTGCAGATTCCGATACTTGCTGCACCCTTGTTGGCACCCAGCATTTAAGGCTCTGGCGCGCTTTTCCTCTGGGATGATTAAACTCGTTCTCCTGCCAGTGGGTCCTCTGTTGGTGACCTGGTACCTCGGAACAGCTTGCAGTGGGCGGCGTGGATCCAAGTAGCTCTCTCAGCGACTTTCACGGCCGTGTGGGTCACGAGCAATACCTGGTAGGGTCCGGTCCACCTGGGCGAGTTCCAGTGTTTCCTCCTGAAAGATTTAACCATAACAAAGTCTCCAGGAGTTATGTTGTGTAATTTTACCTGAGCTGGGCTGGGTAGCCCTCCCTGGACTTGCTCTCTGATGGATTTGAGGTGGTTAGTCAGATTAATGCAATACGTCAGCATGTTGTGATCACAATGTTTTAGATCACTAGTTGAGATTGGTCCCACACCCATGTTGGGTGGAGCCGCAAAAAGGATTTCAAATGGGCTGAGGTTATGCTTAGCTCGTCTCCGCATGCGCAAATATGTTAGTGCAATCGGCAAACAAGACACCCAGTTAAGCTTTGTTTCTTCACAGATCTTAGACAGTTTGTTTTTTAATGTTCCATTCTCTCTTTCGACCGCCCCTCCACTTTGTGGATGATAGGCACAGTGTTTGGTCAGATCAAAGTTCAGTACTCGTGATATGTCGTCAAGGATTTGATTCGCGAAATGGGGGCCATTATCACTTGAGATTTTTTGTGGGATTCCCCACCTGGGAATGACTTCTTGTAACAGAAGTTTAGCTACTGTTTTAGCTGTGGCATGCTTTGTCGGGAAGGCTTCTACCCATTTGGAATACATGTCTACCATGACTAGACAGTATTTTTTGTTTTGAGCTGGTGTTAGTTCAATGAAATCAATCATGATGTGTTGGAATGGTGCTGTGATTGTTTTGTGGGCTCCAGAACCTGTGGGTTTAATGGCTTTAGCAACATTATGTGTGGCACAGATTAAACATGCCTCACAGTGTTGTGTGGCTGTCTGATGAAAGTTAATCGTAAACCAATTTTCATTAATTTGTCTCAACATCCCTCCTTTTGACACGTGGTCCAATCCATGTGTCAATGCTGCAAAAGAAGGGAAAAAGTGTCGTGGAAGGCATGGATTACCATTTGGACCTACCCACACATCATTTTGAAAAATGCATCCGTGTTTCTTCCAGTTTGCCTTTTCACTGGCTGGTGCAAACTTTTGCATGTCTGAAACAGAGAATGAAACATCATCAGCTTTGTTTAAAGGCAAAGACAAAAGCATGTTAGTTGGGTTGGGCAACATCGAGGCTTGTTTAGCTGCAGCGTCAGCGAGTGAGTTACCTATGGAGACAGGATCAGTGTTTGATGTGTGTGCTGCACATTTGATGACTGCAATTTTGAGAGGGAGAGTGATTGCAGTAAGAAGGTCGTCCACAAGTTTGTGATGAAGGATTGGTTGGCCATCAGACTTTAGGAAGTTTCTGTGTTTCCACAAAGCTCCAAAGTCATGAACAACTCCAAAAGCATACCTGCTGTCTGTGTAGATGTTAACAGTTTTACCTTCAGAAAGTGTGCATGCACGAGTGAGAGCCACCAGCTCGCAGGCTTGTGCTGAGCATGATGGTAAAGAAGATGATTCAACTGTGTGTGTGAGGGTGACAACAGCATATCCACTGCGAATCTGACCAGTGTCAGGGTCACGTGAAGAAGATCCATCAACAAAAAGTTCCCAATCAGGGTCAGTCAAAGGATTCTGTTCCAAGTCAGGTCGTGGTGTGCATATGACTTCAAGTTCCGCCATACAGTCATGTGGTTCACCATCATCCTCGTTTGGCAAAAGAGTCGCAGGATTCAAGACATTACATCGTTGGATGGTGATGTTTGGCATATCCAACAGTGTGGTGTGATAACGTAACCAACGTGCGGTTGAAAGATGAGCAGTTTTTTGCTCATTAAGAATTTGAGTAACTGCGTGAGGGACAAGAAGAGTCAGATCAGAATACCCCACAATGTCTCTGCTCGCCAGTGCAGCTTTTTCAGCTGCGGCTACAGCGCGCAAGCAGAGAGGCAAACCAGCAGCGACTGGATCCAATTTGGCTGAAAAATAGGCGACTGGTTTCAATCTGTCACCATGCTTTTGTAACAACACTGATGTCATGTGGCCCTTCCTCTCATCCACAGCCTGTGTGAACGGGCGTGTAGGATCTGGAATACCAAGAGTGGGAGCCTTTTGCAACTGTTGCTTGAGTGTTTCAAAGGCCTGCAGCGCCTCAGTTGTCCACGTGACATGTGAGCTCATTTGTAAGTGTTTGTCATGACATACCTTTCTTAAAGGAGCCTCAATCTCAGCGTAGTTTGGGATGAAATGCCTACAGTAACCGCAAAGACCTAGAAAAGACATGAGTTGTTTTTTTGTTACCGGTAATGGCAGTTTCACAATCGCCTCAACACGCGAGTCAGCAATTTTTCTTCCTTCTCTGGAGATCCTGTGTCCAAGAAAAGTGACAGTGGTTTGTACAAACTGCAATTTTGACAATGATGCTTTGTGACCTTGTTCTGCAAGGAATGTCAGCAGTCTGATCGTGTTCTCTTTACAAGACTGTTCAGATGGTGCAGCCAGCAGCAAGTCATCCACGTACTGTAACAGAGCACAATCATGAGGCAGAGAGAAACTCATCAAACTATCATTCAGTGCTTGATGAAAAATAGTTGGGGACTCACAGTAACCTTGTGGAAGCCGAGTAAAAGTGAAAGCCTTACCCAGGAATTGGAAAGCAAACCAGAACTGGCTGTTGGGGTGAACTGGAACGCTAAAAAACGCATTTGCTAAGTCTATCACACTGAAATATGTGGAGCCTGCAGGGATCTGAGAAAGGATGACATAAGGGTTAGGTACAATGGGTGCTCTTGCTTGGACAGAGGCATTAACTGCTCTTAAGTCTTGAACAAACCTCCATTCATCTGGAGGACTAGGTCTGATCTTTTTGACTGGAAAAATAGGAGTTCTCACTGGTGACTCAGGGCAGGGGATTATCACGCCTGCTTCCAGCAAAGAGCTGAAAACTGGAGTGATACCTTTTTCTGCTTCAGGCTTCAGTGGGTATTGGGCTATTTTAGGTCTATAAGAAGACTTTGGTGTTATTTCAATTGGTTTTTGGCCCTTAATTAACCCGAAATCAAATTTAGTTGTTGCCCAGAGATGGGCGGGGACGTCTGCCAATTCAGTGTCGTCCAGAGACATCATGGACGTAACTAGTCATGCATTGTTATCAATCACTTCTTTTGTTGGCCGTGCTGTCAGCATGAGGCAAAAATCTTGCCTAAACATGTTGAGAGACGGTGAGAAGGAGCAATCATCACGTGGTTCCCAGTCATGTGTGGTGTGTGCTCTAAGTGCTAGAGGACCTAGAGATTGCCATTGGGAGTCAGGTGGCTTTGCTAGTGAAATGTGAGGAAATGAATCAGGTACTGTGAAGTAACTTGTCTGAGGTGTTGTTTTGTTGTTCAAATCTATCAGCACAAAACATGAGTCTTGTGTCCAACAGATGGATGTGGTGACAAGTTGTGTTGTCTGTGTTTGCAGAAATGAGTCCCCTAATGGGTCAGCTGGATCTGAAACGACATGAGCAGTGCAGTGTAGATGTGGTTCAGTCATAAAACAGACACTAGGTGGCAGCCTTTCTCTGGCCATTGAAAGCAGAGTATGTCTCTGATGTGGATCAATTAACAACCACTGAAAAATGAACAATAATTCAGGTGTGAGAGAGACCAGAGCATCAGACTCTAATTGTTTAGACACAGTCAAACCATCAGGTGCACAGTTTATTGCCAATCTAAATTTCAGAATCAAATCTCTTGCTAATAAATTTATTGGGCAAGAGTCAGAAAGCAAAAACTGATGTTCATGTGTTTCATGATCAAAAGGATCGATGATCTTGAGCGGAACTGTGACCGCTTCAGGAACTGTCCGGCCAGATGCACCTGTGGAATGGACAATTTTGTTAGAAAGTGGAGCATTTGGAAGACATTTACGCATGATCAATGACTGTGTTGCTCCTGAATCTACAAGAAATTGTAATGAAATGTTTTCAACCACTGCAGTCATCATTGGTAGTTTCAGATAAGCAGCTTGAGTGTATTTGAAGTAAGTAGGAATAACTTCTCCTGTGTATGTATGTGTGTGTATGTCATTTGTTTCAGAAACAGGTGTGTGTGTGCTGGCACTTGCGGTCTGGAGTCCCTGGCTCCCACCATCTTCGGCTAGTCAGGTTGAGTAACCCCTCTGGCTTTGTCCACCCCTGAGTCCAGCTTCGTTTCTGCCTTGGGGCGGGCCTTGATGTTGGTTTTGTCTGAAGTTGGAGTCTTGGTTGTAGTTGGGCCCTTGGTTTGGATAGGGCCTGAACTGACCTCTGCCTCGGTTGCCGTACCTGTTGCGAGCTTGGTTTCGGCCTCTTGGTCCTTGTCGGTGTGGACAGTGGCGGACCCAGTGTTCCAGGCTTCCACAGTTGTAGCATGGTCTAGGTGGAGCAAAATCAGTTTTTTGAATTGCTGGAGGGTGATTGCAGCTGTTGGAGGGTGATTTGCAGCTTGAGCCTGGTTCAGGGTCAGCTGAGTGGCTGCTTGAAGCAGAGTCAGTTGAGCGTCATCATGCAGTTTTTGTTTTTTCTTCTGAGTGGTGGTGACCTCTGTCACCTGCAGGTCCCATGCGTGCTCAGCATGATTCAGGAGATCAGTCAGGCGTGGTCTCTTCTTCCAGCCTATGTAGGTGGTCTTGATTGATTTCTTTATTGGTGAGAGAAAACCGTTCAGGACCGCCTGGCAGAAGATGTTTTCAAATGGTGAGGGGGCTGTGTCGTGTCTCCAGTTCCCCTCAGGCTCACGGATGCCTGAGTGGGTTTTGAAGATGGGCAGGAGACGGTTCACGTAGTCTTGTGGAGTTTCATCAGGTTTCTGGGTGGTGCTCGCAATGTCTGCATAACAAGGAGCAGCTGGGAACACCTTAATCAGGCTTTCCCCAATTTCTTTTACATTTTTCAAATACCCCTCGTTGCTGTCTGCGTTGATGTCTGGACTGACGAGTTGAAAACCGTCTTCCTTTTCAAAAAGTCCAGGGTCAAGTTGGGAGACAAACCCAAGACCATATATTGCTGATAAAATGACCTTTATCTCATGGAGAGTTGGTCTTATCACTCTGACTAACATAAGCAATGCCAGAGCTATCACTTCTCCACCCTGGGCTCTATCAGGCAGGTGCTGCTTGGCCATGTCAATCAGCACAGCGTGTGGCCAAGGTCTATAGACCAATTGTGATTGTCAGCTCCACCCACCTCAATCATGGGTGCAGTGATGATGGTGGTTTTGTCTTTCTTTTTGTCTGCAATTTCTTGTAGAGTTTTGTCAATTTCCTCTTGAATTTGACTTGCTTTTTGCTTAAGCTGACTTATGTCAGCTTGAAGTCTTGTGTTCCTGGCTGGTCCACCAGAACCTATTTCCTCATGTTCAGTGTCTGTTGAGATGTTAGTCAAATCAGAGGGTGAGGGTGAAGAGTCAGGTGTGTTGGCAGTACCTGATTCAGTTGACGTTCCTGGTTGCTCCTTTTTCTTGGAGCCTTGGAAGTCATCGTCCATGTCCATGTTCAGAAACCAGTCCAAAAGTTGTCCAGTTCTCTGTGGCTCAGGGTACGGTGGTGGTTGGGGTGAACTCAGATGTGCCAGTGAAGGATACAGCGGCACGGTGAGAGGTGGGATGCCAGAAGATCCAGTCGCAGGTGGAGCAGAGGGAGAGAAAGAAACATTGAGTGGGTTAGTTTGTGTTTCTGTCCCTTTCTTATTTTTATTTCCTAAATGTTTTGTCTCTTTTGGAGCCTTCTGGTCTGCTTTCTTTATCTTCTGGGTCATCTGAAGACTTTTTGATATTACTCTTTGACTTTGTAATTTGGATTCATTTTTCCACAGCTTAAAAGCTTGCTCATGATTGGTCACTGTTAACAACTCACCTTGTGGAATCTTTTTCTTGCTGCAGATCTTACGTTTTTGTTCTAACAATTGTTCTTCTAATTTTTGTATTTCCTGTGGATCAAACGATCCATTTCTTGGAAAATTGAATTTACAATGCCACTGTGGCACAAAACTTAGACACAAATCACCATGAAGTCTTCTCATTCGGTCAATTTCAGGCCCGCATGGTATATAAGCTTCGCTTTTGCTGTTTTTTGTTCCCATTTTATTTTATTTTTATTTTTATTATTATTTTTTATTTGATTTAAATGTCTGTTTTATTTACTTTTTTACTATATCTATTTAATTCTATTTGTTATCCGTATTTATTTAATATTTCAGTTAGTTTTTCCTGTTTTAAAAACAGGTTATTTGCCTATTTTATTTTTTGAATGAATTTGGTTATTGTTTAAAACCAAGTTGTATACCTATTTATTTTTGGATGAATTTATTTATTGTTTAAAAACAAGTTATTCGCCTAATTATTTTATTTTATTTCAAAACGAGTGTAACTACACAGGTTTATTTATTTTTATTTGTTATTTTTGCTTTTTATTTTTTATTTTTTTTTATCGAGCGCTCCCCAAATTTACTTCTGCTGTAGCACGATTTGCGGCAGTCTTTAAGGTATTTCTACCTCATAACAACCTACGTGCGGCACGATTGGCGGTAATTTATTAACGTATTTCTACATTTGAATTACCTACGTGCTTGGTTTTCAGACGGACCTTCCTGCGTTAAGAGTTTAACGCGCAAATTGTTCTTGCACTATCGAGTGCTCACAATTTTAACGTGTTCTTGCGTTCTTAAAAATAAACGCTCACAACGCTTTACGTGTTCTTGCGCTCACAACGATTTACGTGTTTTTGCGTTTAAAAATAAACGCTCACAGCGATTTTCGTGCTCTCGCGCTCAAATTTCCTACGGTCCTTGAACGCGTCTCGTCTCAGTTTTACTTCGGCTTAAATCTTTCAAACTTGAAAAAGAGATTTCTACTTTACCTCCCAACCTTCTCGTTGGTTTGTCGAATATTGTCGATGCTGGCTCTCCCGCTGTGAGGACCGAAACGTCCTCTCGTCTCTGAAGTCTACTCGAGGGAAGAGGAGCAGGTCCTACGGACCCACGGTCCCGGGGTCCCGTCCGGTCGTCTCCAGCAGGCGGTCCAGTCAAACGCAATATCCTGTTCGTTGACGCCAAATTGTGAAATAAACTGGATAACGAGGCAAGGCTGTCCAAGCGAAGTTCAAGTTTAAAAGATTTAATGAATCTTGCAAGATTGAGAACAGAAATAATACAGGCACTGAAGCTGTCTGGCTCTGTTCTGAGCTCAGAGAGTAACACAGCATGGTTAAAAACCCTCGCGTAGGAGGAGCAAATTTGAGGAGGGGTTGAGGGAGGAACAGGGTGGTACAATGGGTGGAACGAGGAGGTGCTTATCTGTCACAAGGTGGAAACTGCTGATAACACATGGAAAATGAGCATTCATCATTTTCTTATAATGCAACAGTGTTTTTAGACTAACACGAGAAGGTCACAGTTTAATCAGCAGATAAAATGAGGAACATGACATTTAAAATGAGGAACAAATGGTTGGTTTCACACAGATGGTCACAAGATACACAGAGTCAGCAGATTTAAGATGGTCACAAGATGCACAAAGTCATTTGGAGTGCATGATTCTTAACATGAGGTGAAAAGTTTAATACATGAGTTTAATTATGAGTTTAATACCTGAGAGTGTATGATTTTACTTTACAAACCTTTGGCTTGAAAGTTTACTCCCACTTCTCAAGCATCTTGGAGGCTGTTTCAACTCCAAACAGCAGAAGGAAGTCTGATTCAGCTGTTCATCAAATAAGTGTGACCAGAAGGTGGAGCTCTTGCTCCTTTAAATTAAACACCAGAACACAGACCTTTGAAAATTTACAATATTTATTTACACAATTTCATTAAAAATGATTATTTCTATAAAACCAAGGTTTCCAGTCCACCACCCGGTCCCTGTAAAGCAGTTCCTTCCTTAAAACAAGGATTCAAGTCCACAACTTGGTCCTTGTCAAACAGTTCTTTCCTTAAAAGCAAGGATTCAAGTCGACCACTTAGTCCCTGACAAGAAAGGAAGACTAAAAAAAGAAGAAAAGAAAAAAACACTTTAAACCATAGACCCAGTTGTTGCTGTCGTCCAGTTCCAGTTCCATTGCCCTTTTCAACTGAGTCAGAGAAGCCATGCTCTGCCCACACAACCTGCCCATCCAGTACAGGTCTTGTTGAAAGCGGCCCAAACACACTGGAAAGACGGGACAAGACAAGACAGCAGAGCGTCCACAGTGCTGCAGCTCCAAGCAGTAAAATCAGGTGCCTGAAACAGAAAAATCATTATTGTGGATTCAGGAAAATAATTAAAATATAAATTGCAGGTACTTACCCAGAGGTGGAGACACAGCCAACCTGGGAGGAAGCAGGTCAGCAGGCGAGGGCCTAACCGCACACCACTAGTGATGTAAATCTGACACCGAAGCTCCGATCCTTGCTTTGAACTCGAAGTCGCGTTCTCTTTGAACCACTGCAACGAAGCGTGCTTTACGGCAGAGCAAGTTACGTAAGTGATGACGTATGAAGCAGTGACTGCTTCGGTCCCCGAATGAATCCACACAATAGCAACAGTCCTTGCGAACCCACTACGTATAGTGATAAGTGTTATGAAGACTCTAAATGGATAGATGCCAAGATGGTGTAGAGGCAGTGAACTGGATTGGCACCTGAAGGACCCAGGTTCGATTCCTGGTCACGGCATATCTTATGGTTTTTAATTTTATTTTTTAAGCCTTTTGTTTCGGATAGATTGGGTGAGGGGGAGAATAGATAAATACATGATGTACATAATACTTATTTGTTGTTGCTTGTTTTAACCATCTTAGGTCTGGGGTCTAAATGTCCGTTTTGGTATCATTTTGAATTTCCTAAATAAAAACCTCTGAATTCCCATCCGCTAATTTCATGACTGTCTGAGTTACACAAGCATAACCCACCTTCCCTGCACCTACAGTTTTCTAAAGCACACCCTCTCTCAATCCCAGATACTAGTCAACATATCTACTGAATCAGCTGAACACAGTGAAACAGTATAAAACAGACAGTGTGTGTTGTCTATTTCACCACTAGATATCACTGAAATGAACCATTGAATGAATGAACCCAAGTTCAATACAATTGGCAAAGTGGTTCAATACTGCTTTATTGCTTCATTTGGCCATCACTACATGCCACAACAATCCCCACCCAGCCAGCAATGCCAGCAGAGCAACGTTGCAGAAATGGACAGGTGTGACACCCACAAACCCAACCATGATCCCAGTCAT
>JBBPBX010020499.1:17171-30057 GCA_038048925.1 Garcialebias charrua | reverse complement strand
CTCCAGACCAGGAGGCCGGGCAGCGACACAGTCAGTCCGAGCAGAGGAGGCTTTTTTCGGACACATGAGCTGGAAACGGTCGGTGGACTCTCTGGAAGTGTCCCCTAGCGGACAAAAGTGGTACTGCACCATTTTTTGCCAAAATTAAAAACGGTCATATCTGAGTCAAAAATTGGCCTAAAAATATGGGAAAAAATCCATAAACAGGTCTCACCTCTCTATAGGTCGCAGGACAGGCAAATTAGGCAGAAAACCGTGACCTATATCCCGGAAAATACGGTACTTTCATTGCCTCTATGTGTGTTTGTGTTTCCTCCAACAGGTTTTTGTAGGTTGGTTCCACATCCACGCTCTCCGGGCACCTGGACTGTCCACTTTGAAGGAGCTGACAACGACAGCCACTTTACGGCTGCTGACAGCACTGAAATGGTACGACACTAACACACAAACTCCTCCTGTTTCTGTGCATGCTGCTGTCTTTAATGCAGTGGAGCATTCTGGGTAAACTGGATTACACGAGGTCTACAGCGTACCGTAGATGTGACGGATGAAACGGCAGGAAAATGTGACCAAATCCTGCAGCCTCCAGTAAACTAACTTGAGGATGTAGCTTCACCTATTCAGAGTACAGTAGTCATGTTCCCAAATCTACAGAAAATTAACCAGACCGCATGTAAAATGGTGCATTAGCAGCGTCAAGAGGATTTCCAAAGAGGGCAGGACTGAAACGAGCTGAGCGACGTGTCTGTTTTCAGACTTTCAAGCTATTTGAGGATCACGTTGTTTTTTATTTTGTGTTATTTTTTTAGAGAAGAAACTGAAACAGACTGTGTCATGTGTGGCAGGCTGCTGGTGACAAACTTTAAAGATCCAGTCGAAAATGTTTTTTTTTCTGAGTTGTCTGTTGCGTGTCACCACAGCACTGACTCACGTGTCGGCTTAAGGAACTTTTTAATGACTGGACGAGTCATAAGTCAGTCAGTTTCGTTCTTTGTCATTTGCACCACATGTGGTACATGTGGTGGAACGAATTTGTGTACACAGGGTTCCAGTTACATCCAACAAAAGTATAAAATGCAAACAAAAAACAGTAATAACATCTAAGATATGAACCAAGATAAACATAAACTAAAAATACTCTAAGCACCAATAGCATAAAGCAATACACTGAACAGCAGCACGAACACAAGTCTGTGTGAGCAGATGAGCACGAATGAACACGGCAATATGAAACGGATCAGCAGCAACATGAAAAAGGTCAGCAGCAACAACACAGCCTTCAACACCATGATCCCCCAAACTCTGATAGACAAACTATCCACACTTGGACTAAGCCCCTCTATTTGTAACTGGGTCTTAGACTTCTTAACAGACAGACCACAGTCCGTGAAGATCCACAACTTCTCCTCCTCCACCATCACCCTCAGCACTGGCTCTCCTCAGGGATGTGTGCTGAGCCCTCTTCTGTTCACTCTGCTCACATATGATTGTATAGCCACACATCCAGGCTGTCATATTGTTAAGTTTGCAGATGATACAGCTGTGGTGGGATGCATCACAGATAATGATGAATCCAGCTACAGACAGGAGGTGGAACATCTGGAGAGCTGGTGCAAAGAGAACAACCTTCACATGAATGTGAAGAAGACGAAGGAGATGATTGTGGACTTCAGAAGGAACAAACACACCCACACCCCACTGTATATAGGTGGATCTGCGGTGGAGGTGGTCTCCAGCTACAAATACCTGGGTGTACACTTGAATGATAACCTCAGCTGGACCAACAACACCACCAGCCTGATCAAGAAAGGTCATCAGAGACTCTACTTCCTCAGACGGCTGAGACGAGCCGGTCTGAGAAGCCCAGTCCTCACCTCGTTCTACAGGTGTGCAGTGGAGAGCGTCCTGTGCTCCAGCATCAACGTGTGGCATGGAGGCTGCACAGTTGCAGAGAGAAAAGCTCTGCAGAGAGTGGTGAAGGCTGCACAGAAGTCTGTGGGAGTCAGTCTCCCCACCATCACAGACATTTACACCTCCAGATGCAGAAAAAGAGCCACCTGCATCATGAAAGACCTCACTCACCCAGCACACTCACTCTTTGCACCACTCCCCTCGGGACGGAGGTTGAGGAGCATCAAATGTAGAACCACTAGACTGAGAAACAGCTTCTACCCTGAGGCTGTCAGACTCATGAATAAATAAATAATAAGAATAAACACTGCAAAATGTCACATCATACTGATACTGATCTGTTTCTTGTTGCTGCGTTCATCTGTGACCATCTGCTCATGTTCGTGCTGCTGTTTATAATGATGTTTTTCTACTACATTAGGGCTTAGTGTATTACTAGCTGATGTGATGTCTCTCTTAGTTAATCCTAGATGTTATTATTGTATTTCTCTTGCATTTGTTGTTGGATGTAACTGGGACCCTGTGTACATAATCTCGTTTTCAACACATGTACTACATGCGGTGCAAATGACAATAAATTCTCTCTGACTCTGACTCTGACAGATCAGCAGTAACATGAAACAGATCAGCAGCAACATGAAACAGATCAGCAGCAACATGAAACAGATCAGCAGCAACATGAAACAGATCAGCAGCAACATGAAACAGATCAGCAGCAACATGAAACAGATCAGCAGCAACATGAAACAGATCAGCAGCAACATGAAACAGATCAGCAGCAACATGAAACAGATCAGCAGCAACATGAAACAGATCAGCAGCAACATGAAACAGATCAGCAGCAACATGAAACAGATCAGCAGCAACATGAAACAGATCAGCAGCAACATGAAACAGATCAGCAGCAACATGAAACAGATCAGCAGCAACATGAAACAGATCAGCAGCAACATGAAACAGATCAGCAGCAACATGAAACAGATCAGCAGCAACATGAAACAGATCAGCAGCAACATGAAACAGATCAGCAGCAACATGAAACAGATCAGCAGCAACATGAAACAGATCAGCAGCAACATGAAACAGATCAGCAGCAACATGAAACAGATCAGCAGCAACATGAAACAGATCAGCAGCAACATGAAACAGATCAGCAGCAACATGAAACAGATCAGCAGCAACATGAAACAGATCAGCAGCAACATGAAACAGATCAGCAGCAACATGAAACAGATCAGCAGCAACATGAAACAGATCAGCAGCAACATGAAACAGATCAGCAGCAACATGAAACAGATCAGCAGCAACATGAAACAGATCAGCAGCAACATGAAACAGATCAGCAGCAACATGAAACAGATCAGCAGCAACATGAAACAGATCAGCAGCAACATGAAACAGATCAGCAGCAACATGAAACAGATCAGCAGCAACATGAAACAGATCAGCAGCAACATGAAACAGATCAGCAGCAACATGAAACAGATCAGCAGCAACATGAAACAGATCAGCAGCAACATGAAACAGATCAGCAGCAACATGAAACAGATCAGCAGCAACATGAAACAGATCAGCAGCAACATGAAACAGATCAGCAGCAACATGAAACAGATCAGCAGCAACATGAAACAGATCAGCAGCAACATGAAACAGATCAGCAGCAACATGATGTGATTTTTCACAGTGATTATTCTGGTTAGAGATTCATGAGTCTAACAGCCTCAGGGTAGAAGCTGTTCCTCAGTCTAGTGGTTCTACACTTGATGCTCCTCAACCTCCTTCCTGAGGGGAGTGGGGCAAAAAGTGTGTGTGCTGGGTGAGTGTGGTCTTTCATGATGCAGGTGGCTCTCTTCCTGCATCTGGAGGTGTAGATGTCTGTGATGGTGGGGAGACTGACTCCAACAGTCTTCTGTGCAGCCTTCACCACTCTCTGTAGAGCTTTCCTCTCTGCAACTGTGCAGCCTCCATGCCACACGTTGATGCTGGAGCACAGGACGCTCTCCACTGCACACCTGTAGGAGGAGGTGAGAACTGGGCTGCTCAGACCAGCTCGTCTCAGCCGTCTGAGGAAGTAGAGTCTCTGATGTTCTTTCTTGATCAGGCTGGTGGTGTTGTTGCTCCAGCTGAGGTTGTCGTTTAGGTGCACACTATTCAGGTGTGAAGCAACTTAACAAACAATAACATTCATCTGAAATGTAGAGAAACTGCAATGAAAGTTTAAAAACAAAAAATCTTGCTGCATTCTCAATAATCCAGGTAGATGAATCTAACCAGGTAGTCAGGTCCTCTGGACGGATTCTCCTTTGTAGAAACGTTTCATCTTTTATCCAAAACTTGCAACTGAAGACTTTTTGGATAAAAGTCAAAGCGTTTCAACAAAGAATAATCCACCCATAGGACCTGACTTAACCCTGTTTGAATTGAAAAACAAAACAAAAAAAACTTACTGACCCTCAGAAAGTCTGAAGAACATCTGATCAAGTCCACTTTTAAAATATTACAAGAATGTCTCTCAAGACTTCTGCTGAATACGTAATGTTCATTTAAAAAGTCTAAACTGTTGTTTTTCTAAAACAATTGAGACATTTCTTGAACTTCATCAGCATTCTAATGTTTAAACTAGTTTTAAATCCCTAAATGTATGTTCTTAATGTCAGGAAAGCTTTTTGTTTTTATTCTCTTAAAGCAAATTTGATCTAAAGCTCATTTATTAAAACTTGCAGATTGAACTCGTGTTGTAGTCCAAATCTTCACAAAACTAATAAGACAGTACAGTAGATGATGTGTTCTCACTTTTGAACAAAAGTTTATGATATATTAAATTTGTCATTATTGGGGTTTTTGGAGCCTGAAGGACTGGAAATATAAAATAATTCACCGTTGATTAGTAGTTACTGTATCATTAAATATGAAAATCTTTGGGTCTTGTGTTTAAGTGAATGTTTTATAAAGTTTTACACTTCATTTAGTTCCTGTTATTTTAAAATTTGACCTCAGAAGACATTTCTTATGTTTGTATTAAAATATAGGGCTATATTTTAATAGATTCAAGATTAAAGACATTTTAAGAACAAAACACAGCATGACTTGATTCAGCAAGTGAACATTAAAGAGTAACATATATAATAAGTATTTAAAGTGGTCATATAAAAGAAGTAAACCCATTCTGATTAGTTTAAAGCAATAAAAGTTCAGCAGATAGCAGCACTTGTAAAGTGCAGTAGGGGTGGTAAATTCATTAAAATGCTAAACAAATACTTTATTTTTGCTTTTAATGAAAAGGGTTTACTTCTGTGGCGTCTGCTCCAAATCAACATTTTTCACGTAATCCGTTTTTAGTCAAAGATATTACTGCTAGGTTACGACACAACGCTCTGCTGGAGAAAAAGGAAATGATAGAGATTCCTGTTCTATTATTACAATATGAAATATTATAAGTTTTTTTTTTCTTTGCCTGAAAACAATGTGTGCTGGTTTATTTGAAGTACGACTCGCTCCAACCCTCGACTCCGAAGCGTTGAGATGTTCTTGTTTCCATTAGCTGAGATCAGTCTGATCATCTTTCCACCACAATGGAAAAGCAGAATAAAATTCCTCTGGATGCTCTGGATCTTCAGCAGTCCAGACACAAACACACAACAAGATGAAGTCAGCGTCTCAAAAAGGCTCAATTCCTGAACAGAAATCGAGCTGCAGACATTTTGACGTCGTGTAAACCTGAAAGCTGCTTTGATTTGAGTCCAGGGGTGTGTGTGTGCGCATGTGTGTGTGGTCTCCCAGTTGTACGGCAGTAATTACAGTGACTGCAGCAGGAGCTATTTACACACCAACAAGCACACACACACACACACAATTTAATCAACACCAATCACAGAGGAGAAGTTAGTGAGCACGGAGCGGTAAATGATAGACTTCTTTTTGTTGTGTGCACACACTCACACACACAGAGACACACAGCCACTTCCTCTGTAATTGGTGTGTTTATCCCTGCTGTACTGTAGTCTCGACATAATGCAGGCGTCTCTCGTGCCTCTTGATGAATGGTGTGTTCAGGGCCGGCAGCCTGAAACCTTCAAAGTTTTTACGCCCACAGGACAAGACCGTTTCTGTTCTGGATCCACTTCAAGGTGGAAGATGCAAAGATCTGAAATTAAAATACACCTGATATGTATGTAAACCTTCAATTGACATCTCAAAGTCTCAAAAAGGTTCTTGAGGTAAAAGTGCGTTCACTAAAGTCCAGACTACCTTTCTTTATTCTGTTATTGTTGCACTACACAATACAGTCGAGTACCGGTACATAACCTTTAAGAAAAGTAACAAATCCCTTCATAATACAGACCAGTCTTCATCAGTAATAATAATAATAATAATGAATTCCATTTATAATGCACTTTTCATTAGTACTAGGTAAGTACCTAGTACTTGAGGTATGCACCTGGCACATACCAGATAAGTACCATCTTTGTGTGCTGTAACCACTGGGTAACAAGATATTTCATAGTACAGCCCAATCTTTAGATACCTGGTATGTACACTAAAAGTACCAGGTACATTCCTCATGTGTACTCTTTGAGTACAGGGTAGCTGCTGGTTACCTACCGGGGTGGCACTGTACAGGTAGTCCTCGACTTACGACGTAGATCTGTTCCTACGTGGCGGCGTAAACCGATTTTCGACGTAAGTCGAAATATACGTACATACTGCACCATATACATGTACAGTACTGTATTACTAAGCACTTAGCCTATCCTAACACAGTACCCTACATAATTATCAAAAAACACATACGTTTGGAGTCATAATGAAGGAAAAAAACAGTTAATAGCCTACTTGGATGCTGGTGACACCGTCCACCTCAGTCCATCCTCCGTATTCTCTATTAGTTTACGACGTAAAACCGCGTTCCCAGTACAGTTTTGTTTTGTTTTTTGAATGTCCAGAGGACCAGACTTAGCTTTTTTTAGAGAGTACAGTGCAGTATTCCTCCGCCGCTACGTTTACGAAGTAAAACCGGAAACTGCGTAACGAGGCTTTTCAAAAGAAAGAAAAAAGTGAACCGTATTTTCCGGTGTATAGGTCGCACCTTTTTATGGTTTTTTCAAGGCCTGCGACCTATACACCAGTGCGACCTATCTAGGGATTTTTCCAATCTATTGGTGATAATTGGACAATGCGACCTATACACAGGTGCGACCTATACACCAGAAAATACTGTATATATATTTTATTTTATTTTATGGGAGATGCGCCGTAACCATGAAACGTCGTAACTCGAGACCGTCGTAACCCGAGGACTACCTGTACTAAGAAGTAACTTGTTTCTTTAGGTATACAAAGTACATACCGTATTTTTCGGACTACAAGGTGCACTTAAAATACTTTAATTTTCTCAAAAATCGACAGAGCGCCCCTTACTGACCTCAAACCGATTTTATGTGGTGCAACTGAACATTATTAAAAATGATTGTGAATGAGTTGAATAAAGTTTGACTTATCTGTTTTGTTTCGCTTAATGCGCCTTATGTATGAAAACAGACCCATTGTGCCTTGTACTCCGAAAATACGGTGCTAGGTGTGTACCTGATACTTTTAGGTTAGATGGCACCAAATATGTATCGAGCTGTATTATGTTATGTATAGTTTATTTTTGTATTTAAACAGCAGCTGTAATACAGGCAGAGACGTGTTTGACACTGTTTTGTTTTGTTTTGTGTGAAGTTGTAGAAACTTATTTGTAAAATAATGGTTTCTGTTCAAACGTTGGAAGAAGCAGACGTGCTTCTCTAAAGGTCTGACATGAGTCTGTTTATCTTTTTGTCAGAATATTATTTTCTAGGAACTCTGCTGCTTTTTGATTTTTCATCTTTACCCACCCAGTTACCCCAAAACGAGCCCTGGTGTGTAAATGTGTGTGTGTTGTGTGTGTGTAGCCATGAAGTGGTTTTCATTCTTGACTCCATTCCAGCGACCACAGGTTCCTCTGGCCTTCCCCTTCATCCCTCCTTCGTCCCTTCCCTCCCTTTTCTCCTCCCGCCCTTTTTTTTTTTACTCATGTTTCTCTGTTTTCCAGACGGACGTTCATTCAATCTTCACCCTCTAACGTACACTCCGTAAAGGTGTCTTCCTCACTGTTTCCTGTCTTTCTCCCTTTTCAGCCAATGAGGAAAGAGCCGGAGGTTGTCACGGTAACCCTGAAGAAGCACAATGGCATGGGCCTCAGCATCGTGGCTGCCAAGGTAGGAAACGACACCTGGAAGTGTGTTTCTTTCTTTTTGTGTGTGAACTTTGGCTGATTTGAAATGTTCCTGTCAGAAAGAAAAACATCTCTAAAGTTAAACTGTAATAAAAAATTTAAAAAAGCAGAATCCCTGCAGAATGCCTTGTTGCTGGTTGGGGACAGCAGAGCGTGTTGGGTTTGTGTTTTTGTGTGTGAGGCAGACGGAACAGGCCGCTCTTTTTTTAAACGGACTGTTTTCACTGTTGAGTCTGACAGGAGGGCATAAACTAAACACTGACATTATGCAGAAACTTCTGGATGGCTCCCGGACAAAGACCTGCTCTGTGCAGTTTGCTGTTGTAAGGGGAGTTGGCTTGTGGCGGGGGCCGACCTCGTCAGTGTCTGAGTTCCTACCGACCGCTGAAAGAAAAGATATTAAACTGAACTAAGCTGGAATAAAAGGCTCTGCAGAATGGAGTTCATGAGTTTTCTGCTGGCTCTGATGAAAGGTGCAGCTTTTATCAAGAATTGCATCATGGTGAACGAAACGTGACCTGGAAATGTAGAAAAGATAATAATAATAATAATAATAATGAATTTAATTTATAACGCACTTTTCATTAACAAAAATCTCAAAGTGCTAGATTAGAATGATAAAGTAGTGCTTCTGCCACCTTCATGTCAACGTTGTAAACAAAGGTGTCATGTGATCCGTTAGCGCTCAGAGTGCGTGTTGGGAACAACTCTCAAGCCCCCAGTATACTCCAGCGTACATACGTACGTACGCAGAGGTACAAGCGTATCCCCGCAGTGCATGTACGTGCAAAGCTCAAATTTTACGTACGCAAACGCGGTGTCGCACAATACACTGCCCGGCGCCGGACTGTTTTGTATGTGACACAAATGTATTAAATTCTCCTTCATCCCTGATCTGTCCTTTTCTTTTGTTTTGTTTTTTGCCAAAAGGCAGTGATCTCTTCCTCCTGTGGTGACGCCATGACAGAAATAATGAGAAATGAACAAATTTGTCACGAGCGAATTAAACTCGGGTCCAGCGTGGCTGCGGGAGGTCCTGGAGATTTCCTGGTGTGCTGGTCTGATGTGTGGGCTGCAGGACCAGTGCTCCCTGTTTTTTTAATTAATTTTTTTAGAACTTTTTATTAACATATAAACACAGAACACCGCTGCGGCTGGAGCCGCCAGCCCTCGCCCCCCACCCCGACCTGCCAATCATTTCAGTAGGCGTGTCAGTAAATGACCAATCAGCGACCTCAATTTGTGCCGTGGTTAAACGCTCCTTGTCTGTGGAGCTGCGCTGCAGCTGCTCAGGGTGGATACTCGAGTATGATGTCTGAACCCTCTGCGTACAGTACGCATGTACGTACGCGTGAACGGACGTACGTGGGAGTATACTGGGGGCTTTAGCTGCTGCCGCTCCACGTTAAGCTCTGGACTGACTGAGTTGTTGCCATTTTTGTGTTTAAGGTTGATTTTCTGTGGTGGCCAGTTTGAATCTTGTAGTTTCAGCCAGTGATTATTTTCTGAGAGTGTCGTTAAAATCCGCCTCCTGGTTCATGCGTCATTTTGCTAACAGACAAATGTACCGGAGTTACACGATTATAATATATATATGAGATCAGCAAGGGGAAGACCTCTTGTATATATATATTTTTTTAACTTGACTTTATTTCTGTGTAGCACCTCGGGGTGACTTTGTCGTTAGTTTTATAGAATAAAGAGTTGAATGATTTTAATTTTCTGTTTGAAATGAGTTTGGTGCAATATGTCATCAAATAAAATCTCAAATGCTGTGGATATACCATAATACACATATTTTATTTATTTATTATATTTTGTTAATAAAATAAAACATACAATAAGGGAACTAGAGCTGCATTTGGTCCCAAAAAATCCGACCCAATCATTTCCAAACCCCACCCGACTCGACAAATTAACAGTAATTATATGTCCGAACCCGACCCCCCGACATTTTTAATTAAGCTTTGACTTCTTATAGAATTATTAACGGTCGGTGGATGTGTGTGACTAACGGGGCAGAAGATTGGAGCTGAGGGGGTGTGTTTGTACTTTCATGGCTGTCAAAGTGCATTAAATCCCTACTTCTGCCTGTATTCTGCATGATTCGGACACGGACACTGCTTTGACATATTGGATATTTTATGATCTCACCTGTTTGGGTCATCGGCCACGCGCGACCTCTGAGTGAAGCTGAATCTTTTTTTAAATTACACCACCACCTTCTAAAGGAAAGAACAAAGATGTCTCATTTGCTTGAATGTCTTTCTTCACTTTAACTGAACTTACGCGTGGTCAAATGGCAGCGTGCAGCTGGTGATTGTATGGCAAGCCATGTTGCCGTATAATTGGATCGTCAGCTGCGTGCGTCCACTGATGCAATAAAAGCCCGACACCGGCCTGGCCTGCACATTAATAAGCACATTATTATTGCCTGGCCCTAATCCAGGTCGGGCCCGGTTTGGGTTAGATATGACTGCTCTAAAGGGAACCACAAATATATAAAATATTCTCTGCTATAAAAAAAACACCAGCGAGGTAAATAAAGTGATTTTTGCTGAAATTCGACTCGGACTGGGCCTAGACTGCAGCGCACGATGAGCGAAAATTAAGATTGTTGCCTTATAGGGGTGTAACGAGATCTCGTTGTACGAAATCTCGCGATATTAAACTCCCGCGATATCTCTCGTTGAGAGGTAATGTTGTCTTGCTAATGCTAGCAGAGCCCCTAGCAAGTCAGCGTCACGGACAGCATGGCTTCGCCGGATGAAGTTGCTATAGAAGACGCCCCAACTACTTTTAAATAATTTGTTTGGCAGCATTTTGGATTTCCAATAGAAACGATAAATGGCGAAAGAGCAACAAACAAGACACGGACAATATGTAAGCACTGCAAGAAATTTTTACCGTACACCGATTAAAATCTCGTCTCGTTCTCGCAAACTCTGTAATTTGTCTCGTCTCGAGAGTTTTATGTATCGTTACACCCCTATTGCCTTATGTGAGATCTGCATAAACTTTAAATTGCATTCAAATCACATTTAAACTGAGGCTTTCAAACATATTTTTACAGAAACAATCCTGTTGTTTAACTCCAATAACAATTGTTTTCTATCAGCTGCCATAGTGTGAGTAAATCCCTTCGTATAATGTTTGTCGTCATCGTGAAGCTTGGGGATTCCCTATTTTTTCTTCTCATAAATATAAGTCTGGAAAGCCTGATGACATCATGTAAACCAACAAAAGTTGAGTTTTCACTTGTAAACAAAACTGTCTCGTTGCCGGGTCATCAACTTTCAACAAACTGCATCATCCTGACGCTTTTGAGATGAACAGTTAAAAAAGTTGAAAAGCTCCTTGTTGTGATTTCCCCTGCATGCTGTTCCCCATCATGTGGAGGAATGTAAAATAAATCTGGTTGGATAAGAAGTGTCGGCCCTCGGCACGGGACATGAAGGCTCTTTGTCTTTTAGAGAAGTGTTTCCTGCTGAAGAAGGCTGGAGCGTTCCTGTGCGCCCGTGTGCCTGTGTTCGGTGTGTGTGCATGTGTGTGTGTGAGGAGGAAGGAGGCTCTGAGGAAACAGTTTATTTTCAAATCAAAGTGGATGTTTGAGGAGGAGGCAGAGGACTGGGCGTGTGGGATGGTAACAGCAGGTAGAGCTGCATGAACTGTCCATAAAACGGGTTGAGCTCCATCCAGTTACATAACCGTGTGCGTGCGTGTGTGTGTGTTGGGATGTGTGTGTGGTATTTGCCTTGTTGCAGCAGCGTTCCACCTCAGTCTGACCAGCCTCCGTCCCAGCAGATGCTTCAGCTCTCGTATCGCTGCCTGAACTCCACGTTCTCCGACGGAACGGTTGACGACGAGGCGTTCGGGAACATTCCTGGAAATATCTCGACCACCTTTACGAGACCCAACACAACTTTTATTATAATTTAGGCCACTCGTTTTCGTAGGAGTTCACAACACTTTGGAAATGTTCCACCTTGAGTTTTTAAAAATGACCTGCAGCAAGTTTCCACCACTTTCTGGCTTCGTGTTTCAGACTCCGCGGTGCCTCGGTTGTGTCCATAAATAGAGTTCTGAAAGGCTCGGCTGAACGAACCAGTCGGTGTAACTGGGAGGCTTCGGACTTGTCGGTTCACGTCAGCAGGTTGAAGTGCTCTCTGGGATTAAAGCAGGTGTGCACAGTTTGTGTCCTGCGCCAGTCGGGACGTGGCGGACTGAACCGATCTGGAAGCGGCTAACGAGAAGCTGCAGCATGTGGTTTTCAGTGGTGGGCAAGAGAGACGAGGTAAACTTTTGTGTTTAGAAACTAACTTTACCTTCTTTTTTTTTTTAACGAATGGAGTTCATCTGAGCTGACTTTATTAAAATGCACGTTCATCGATTTATTGCTTGGCCTCACGACGTGTGGTGCCCCCTGGGCCGGACCTTTTTTACTGTTTGCTTTCAGGGCCGTTCTGCTAATAGTTAAACTAAAGTACACATTTAAGATTGTAACACGTTGGAGGACGGTGCTCGATGGCAAGAAATCAGTGCAACCATGTTCTCTTCTTTGAAATAAAAAGATCTACAAAGTGTCACTTTAAAACCTTATATAGTCCTTAAATATGAACTTTGATAACTTTGATAACTTTGATAACTTTCGTGCTGCTGTTTATTCCCACTATATTAAGCTTAGTGTATTACTAGTTGATGCTTTTCTTAGTTAGTTCT
>JBBPBX010020498.1:3286-43319 GCA_038048925.1 Garcialebias charrua | reverse complement strand
TGGCAGCCATTCTCCTGCTGGTTCATCTATTGCCTCCAACCCCCAAAGGGAAGAAACGTGTAAAAATTAGTGCAACTGAGGCAGCTCATCGTGTTGTGAAGTTCATGAAGTTCATGAAGGTATGTTTTTCACATGCATTATTGCGCTTCACTTACAGTAAATTGATCTCAGTTTTACAAGACTGTATAATGTAAAGTCATTATTTGTTTTTATTTGTATTATAAATTTATAGTTAATTTTGGAGGGGATGGGAGGGATCAAGGTAAATTTTATGACGAAATGGGAAAAAAATTGGTTATGGGAACATAATGTCACAAAGAATTGTATGAGCCTATTAGAACTGATCTTTTCACTGAAGCTCACAAGAGTTTCCTTGCAAGTCACAAGTCACATCCACTTTTGTGGCATGGTCACAGCTAAAGGAAGGTGGAAAGTGTTCTTAATTTGTTGCTTGTGAGGGTCTAAAACCATTATTTCTAATGTGCTGTCTCTCAATCTTAGGTGGGGACAAGCATGGCGACATTCCTTGGCAAAGTTGGATCTGCACAGCCCTTCCTCCTCTGCGTTGGAGAAAAGAAGAGCAGTATTCAAAAGTTCTACATCATCCTGGATCAGAAGCCCATTCCTTGTGTGGTACAGACTGCAGTGGCTGCCTTCGATGAACTTTTTAAGGCGCATTTTGTGTTTGCTGTGTCCTACGATGCAACCCTACTCAACTTCTACAAATTCATCCAAACAACAGTTTATGGGATTGATGCGGCAGCAACAAAGGAGAGCCCCAGAGTCAAGGAAATCAGAGTGAGCATTAACAACATTTAAATATGCCAACATGTTTCATTTGTAAGGTTCAGCACAGACATTCTTCAACTCTTTTTCAGCATTTGAAATTTAGTCATGCTTTGTATCCAGGCCACAAATTGCGTTTGAAATGTGAGGAACATAGCTGTTCATCAGTTTTTTTACACGTATTCTGGGTTCAAGAAGCACTTGGTGAAAGCACATGGAGACACTATTGCCATAGACTCTGTTCATGTGGACAATGTTGGAACAGATGGTGTTGAGACCCATGATGTTTGTGCCGATGACCCGTTGAGTACTACTTCTGTTCGTCAAGAAAGTCTTCCTAAAAAGTGGCAGTTAATGGACATGTGTAGCTCTGTTGCCCAAGTTCAAGCAGCTGGAGTTTCTGAAAATATTGTGCAGTCTTTAACTTGTTCAATGGAAGAGGTTGTTAATTATGTTCATATTCAAGCACAGGATGCTGTTCTTGCATGTTTTTCATCTGAAGTGAATGAGCAAACCTTAAACAAAGTCAAATAATGTGTTGAGAACATGAAAAATCTATTCACACACCTTAACACTGAAACAAAGAGGCAAAGGTATATATATATATTTTTTTATGGAAAATTGTTGAACCAATAGAGCATGTTCTTGGAGTGTGTTATGATACACATTTGCATAAAACAACAGGTGTTTACAGTCAAATTCCTGTTAATGACAAATTTATGTACCTATTTTAGGAACTGTTGAGTCATTGTTTACTAACGAACTAGTACTTGCTTTCAACAAGTAAAGAGCCATAAAGATGGGATCTATAGAGACATCAGTGATGGTTCTTATTCCAGAAATCACTCATTATTTTCAGAGCAAGAACATGATCTCCCAATAAATACTGTACAGTTGTATTACGATGATTTTGAAATGGCAAATCCACTGGGACCCAAAAGGGGTTCACATAAACTTGGCTGTATTTATTTTATTTGTGACTGCTAAAGTCATTTAGAGTGTTTAGATGATCATCTGAATGCTTTCAGAATAGATGGTGGATGATGTGTTTGCTATTATTTGTGTCGCTAATCTGATATACTGTATTATCAGCCTTATGACAGGCAATTTTCGGCTGATAATGATGAAAGAAACATATTGTGCCCCGCTACTGTTTTATATGAGCTGAGCATCGAAGGTCTGTAATACTGAAATGGGTTTAATAAAAGTTGAACTTTCCATTTCTGAGTATTTTTTTTTAGAAATTTTTTTCCCATTGGATTTGGTTGATGTTGACACCTTGTGGTGTCAATCATTTACCTTTTCAACACCGCATTATGTTTATGATTAACACTGTTCAGTGTTAATCATAAACATAATGCGGTGTTGAAAAGGTAAATTATTGACACCTTGTGGTGTCAGTCGTTTACTTTTTCAACACCGCATTATGTTTATGATTAACACTGAACAGTGTTACTTTTAACATTATATTTTAACACTAACACTGTTGCAATGTTAATGTGACACTAGCTATTGTTGAATATTAACAATGTCTGGTGTTAATTTAACAAAAAATGGGTGTTAAACTTTTAACACTTTCGAAAGTGTTACTTTAACACCAGCTGACTTGGACACATATAGACACTTTTCCGGTGTTAAAATTAACACTGAGGGTGTTAATTCAACACTTGCATTTTTACTGTGTAAGATCGTCTCCTCCAGCTCGTCTCAGGTGGACAGATTTGGGAGGTTTAACATCAATCCGAGTCCATTTGATTTCCAGGTTCTTCTCAGGGAAATGACCCTCATAGAGGCAGGGCATCAGAACAGACTCTGCTCCCTCATACATCTCCACCAGCCCAGCCAGGGCATGCTGGGAAATGTGCAGGAGGATCCCAAACACCACCAACATCTTCATCTTCCTGTTAAACAGCAACGAGCACAAACCAAGAACCAGCAGCTGTGAGCCTCGTAGTTTCTCAGTAAAATGTAACAGACGTCTGTCTCTGTGTGGACAGATCTCTGCTGTTTGGTTCATTCTCGTCTCTGATTGGTTCGTTTCACAAACATCCAGATGTAGATAAAACCAGTTCTGCTGGAACCTGATCTGGACCTGGTTCTGTGGAACTGTGCTTCCTCTCAGTCACTGCTTCAGGTGTTTTGTTGAGTCTCTCCAGGCAGATGGAAAGTTCAGATTACTGTAGTTTCCTCAAAGTTTCATTCCTGGTCATCCAGTTTGTGTCAGTGATTTGTGAACGTTCACCTCCTCCAACAAGAAGTGTAAAGACTTTACGTAAAATGAGTTAAACTTTCTGAATTGATATAAAATAAATTTAATATTTACTCAATATTCTGAGTTTTGAGCTGCACCTGTATTAACTGTGAGGACTTAATGATTTTTTTTTGTTCTGAAAGACTTTCAGGTCTTAACCTTCAATCTGCATTTCTTTAAGGATTGCAGGGACGATAGTTTTAAAAAGCTTTTCTTTCAATTTCTGCTGCAGAATGGGAGTTTTTTTTAAAGTTTCATTTAAATGATTTTCAGAATTAATAACAATATTTAGTCATTTGGTAGAAAAAGAAACTCCTGAAGTATCCTGTTCCAACCACATTTCTCTAGTATGTAAATGATCAGTTTTGTTTTTTTTATACTAGAGCTGGTGTCTTTGTCCACACAACTCCATCTCATCTGCCCACAGAGTTTATCACAATACTTTTCTTTGTTCAGAGAAACGTTCACAAACACTATTACTTATGTCCTGATGCATGCTCAATAATCCAGGTAGAAAATGAAAATATAAAAATATAAAAAATTAAGTCTGGTCCTCTGGACATTCAAAAAAGAAAACGTTTCTACAGTTTTTTTGTTTTTTGAATGTCCAGAGGACCAGACTTAATTTTTTAGACTTTTATATTTTCATTAGAGCCCACAGAGACCAACATTGTGTGCTATTAAAAGTTTCTGTATTAAGATGTTTGCAGATTTGATCATCCGTCCAGTATCTTACCTGCTTCTTCCTTTTCGGGTCACTGGTGCCCACATCCATCATTGTGCAAGAGGATGGGTCACAAGTCCATCACAGGGCTGCATGGAGACAAACGAGACCAACAACCATATTTATACAAATGGGACTGTCAGTGTGGTTAAAGGATCCTAGATAATTCCTGGAAAATGAGCAGTTTGCAGAAAGCAGCATGATTATTAATATTGGTCTCAAAAAGTTTCTGTAGTTTTTAAAAAATGACAGCGTTTTTCTGCAAAATGCAGAGTGCTGCTGGACTTCACTGAAAAAGCTGAAACTGAGTTGTTACAGCTAATAGAAGAGCACCTAGCTAAAAGCAGCCAAATGTTAGCTAAATGTTGCAAAAGGCTAGCAGGGACCTGAGAGTAGTACTGAGAGTGCTCTCCAAACATGTGGATATACTAACTGGGCCTTTGTCAAAATGTAGGAACGTAGAAAAAACTAAAATCAGCTTATAAAGACAAAAATTTGAGCAAGCCAAGGCAGATTTATTAAAACAATTAGAGAAATTGAATGTTGTGAATGTTTAGAGCCATAAAATGAGAGCTGAAATGCTCAGAAGCAGTTTTTAAAAGCTAAAAATTAGAACAGTAGCTAAAAGTTGCAAAAGTCTTGGTAAAAGGTTAAACATAAGATAAAAACAATCGAGTAAATTTACAAAGAACAAGGTTTTTCAGTTAAATGCTGATCATAATGTATTTCTATGCAGAAAGTGTAAACTAAGTCTGTCTAAAAAATTAAAGAAAGATAAGCACAAGGTAGTTAGATTGTTTCAAACAGAGGGAAAAAACTAAGAAACATTGTATTCTTATTTTTATTGACAGCACAACAGACAAACTTAACACTCCTTTACATTTCAGTTTGTTAACTTCTGCAGTGGCAGGATTTTGTGTGGCCACAGACTTTTCTAAGTACAAAATCAGGACGTATCACAATTAATAACAACTCAAGTAGAAAAGCAGTACAAGAAATGTTGACTCCAGCTTTATTAAGGGTCACATTTCATGATCTCCCGGAGGCAGATGGTGGCGTAGCAGGATGAGTCCAGATCAAGAGAAAGAGTCTGAGCTCTGCTTCATTTCTCCTGCTGCTCCTCCTCCACCCTCCATGGCTGCTCTCTGTGCCGGTAGCTGAAGTGAAGTCACACCTGCAGCCATACTGCTGTTCATAATGTGAAGAACAGAGGGTGCAATGGAGGGTAGGACTCATTTAAAAAATGTTGCAGTGATGGTGTCAGCAGGGGAACCTGAGGGTTTCATATGACCAATGACATCATTTAGAAAAGAGAGGGAAATGTGTTCAAACTGGTTCAAGACTGCTGTGGAGGGAACAAAGACAGAGGGGTCGGCTGTGGAGTGAGGAATCAGTGACCTGATCGACTCGACCTTTTTAACAAAGAAACTGGCAAAATCATTACAAGTAACTGTAAAAGCCTCCATGTTGGCAGACTGAGGCACGGTTAAAATGGAGTTAATGGTGTTGAGAAGAACACGAGGACTGTGGCAGTTTGAGGTGATGATTTGGGAGACATGTTTTTTTCCTTCAGATTAAACAGTGGCCTGATAGTCTTTGTAACAAGGTTTTAGCATGATAAAAGAAACTTGAAGTTTGTCTTTCTTCCATTTACATGCTTTAAGTGGCAGAAAGCAAGAACACATTTAAGTGGTAGAAAAGAAGATGTTTAAGTTCTTCTCAGGAGTGACAAGGATGGACAAGATTAGGAATGAGATCATCAGAAGTACCAGTACAACCAACTGGGAGATAAAGTTAGAGAGGCCAGACTGAGATGGTTTCGAAATGTCCAGAGGAGGGGCAGTGGGTATATTGGTAGAAGGATATTAGAAATGCATCTGCCAGAAAAAAGACAAAGAGGAGATACATGGATGCTGTTTGAGAGGACATGGAGGCAGTTGAAGTGAGGACAGAGGATTTTTTTTTTCATTCAACCTTTAGTTATACAGGAGTCTCAAGCATTCATTTACAAGAGATACTTGTTTTTAGCAAATAATGATTACAACAGTAGATAGTCATAAAATAAAGCATATAAACTGAAAAAAATGGAAGAAAATGATTTTAAAGAATGAAACTAAAACAGCTAGATTGTAAAGTGATGTAAAATACTAAAAACAGGAACATGTCTGCACTGGTTTTGCAGAACTTCAAACATATAAGACCTTCTCTGACAACAGAATCAGCAAAGGCTTACATGCCATGATCATCAGCCATGTAGCCTATTGTTATACTACATGGTCTCACACTTCAGAGGTCATCATGAAGCCCCTAAAGTCTCTTTTTAAGAAAACACTTAACATTTTAGACAAAAAGCTTATACAGTATCATTATTGTAACATCATAAATAAGTATAACATTTTGGATTTTGATAGCTATCAGAAGTTTATGGATGCTTGCCTGATTTATAAAGTTTTAAATGGACTTGCTCCTCCTCCTTTTAATATATGTTATAAGTAAAAAAAACAAGTACAGTAAGCACAAGAGCACTGACCAGAGGAGATTGTGATGCAGGATTACATTTGGCCAAATGGTGTCCATCAGATTCAAGCAGTCATGGAACACACTGCCAGTTTCCATCAGGAACTGCAGCACCAACTCTGTCTTTAAAAACTCTTTGAAACTTTGGCTCAAAACTAATCAGAAGTGCACTCATGTGTAGATTATTTTGTCTATTTTCTTATGGCATCATATCTTTATTGTAATTTTATGTTGTGTTATGTGCTATAAAGGTGATGTTTGTATTATTTCCTGCTCTTTTGTTTTGTGGGATGTTTCTTGTTCTTACCTGCCTTAGGACAACGGATGAAAATTAGATATTGTGCTAACTCCGGCATATTTACATTGATGCTTACTGCTGTCATGTTGATTAATATGAATTGTTCTAATTTAAATAAATAAAATAAATAAATAAAATAGTTGCAGAGGACAGAGTGAGATGGAGGAGGAAGACTCGCTGTGGTGACCCCTGAAGAGGAAAAAACCAAATGAAGAAAAATTAATTCATCCATCCAACCTTTATTTATACAGGTTAGTCTCATGGAGTCACAAGGACTCATTTTCAAGAGAGACAGACAGATAAAGTACATACAACAATAATTGAACAAAAACAATTAAAATCAAATAAAAGAAGTTATAAACAGTCAAATCAAGGTACTATATAAAACAAGGTAAAATACTAAAAACCAATTGTTTTAATATTAATGACATTATCAAATGATTGATCTCAGCACGGAGCAGAAGAGCTGCTGCTGGGAAAGTTCCTCTCTGATCCAAAGTCCAACTGGATCAATAATCAGATCCATCAGACTGATTGATCATCCATCAAAGGAGTCGGATCAACAGAGTTGTTGCTGATCCTGAGGTCCTCTGCTGGATCCTGGACCTGGACCTGGACCTGGACCTGGACCTGGACCTGGACTCTCTTTTTGACTTTGAGCTGGACTGTTTTATATGTCAGGATGCGTCCGTTCTTCCGGACTACACAGCTGAACTCTCCATTGTCTCTTGTTGTGGGGTGTTTCAGAGTCAGACTGAGGTCTCCAGTTCTCAGCAGGTTCTTGTCCATCAACGTTCTGGTTCTGTAGAACTGGTCCTGTTCTTCAAGTTGATCAGAGCCGTTCTCAAACACATGGACCTTCCAATCTTTACTGTCCTTCCACTCCACTTCAGCCTCTCCCAGCAGCTCGGGTGTGGTTCTGAAGGGCAGCAGGACAGACTCCACCCCCTCCGTCACCTCCACCTGCTGGATTTTGACCTTCAGTTGAACTGGTTTCTTCATCAGGATGTCTCCCTTCCTGTTGTAGACAGTACAGGTGAAGGTCCCAGTGTCCCAGTCTGTGGGGTGTTTCAGAGTCAGACTGAGGTCTCCAGTTCTCAGCAGGTTCTTCTTCATCTCTGTTCTGTTTCTGTAGAGCTCGTCCTGTTTTTCAGGTTGATCAGAGCCATACTTAAACACATGGATATAACTGTTAATTTCGTCCTTCCACTCCACTTTAGTGTCTTCAGGCAGGTGAACAGTGGTTGTGCAGGGTAACTGTACAGACTCCACCCCTGAGTTCACCTCAACCTGCTGGACTTTGACCTTCAGATGAACTTGTTTCTCCATCAGGATGTCTCTCTCCCTGTAGACAGTACAGGTGAAGGTCAGAGTGTCCCAGTCTGTAGGGTATTTCAGAGTCAGACTGAGGTCTCCAGTTCTCAGCAGGTTCTTCTTCATCTCTGTTCTGGTTCTGTAGAACTGGTTCTGGTCTTCAGGTTGATCAGAGCCATTCTCAAACACATGGACCTTCCTGTCATAAAAATCCTTCCACTCCACTTTAGTGTATTTATTCAGACACATGGTGGTTTTGCAGGGCAGCAGGACAGACTTCTTCTCTGAGTCCACCTCCACCAGATAACCTGACATGAAATATTGCCGAAAATAAAAGAGAGCACCTCCAGAAACAAGAGCCACAAACAGGACGAGCAGGAGAGCTGTGGCCCAGGTTGGAAACCCTTTGGGGACAAATGTGAGAACTACTTTCTGTCTCAGGATGTCCTGGTCTCTGAAGTCTCCCTGGTCTCTTTTGATGCAGACGGTGCAGATGTAGTCTCCATCGTCTCTGGGTGTAGGGTACTTCAGGATCAAACTGAGATTTCCAGTTCTCAGCAGGTCTTCATTCATGTTGGTGCGTCTGAGGACTTCGTTTGTGTTTGGAAACACATGAACAAAAAGAAATCGAGGTCTAGAAAGAGTCCACTCCACTGTGGTGTCCTCAGGCAGGTTGGCTGATGTTGTGCAGGGCAGGAGGACAGACTCCGCCTCTTCATTCACCTTCAAAACTGCAGTCTGACCTTTGACCTTCAGCTGAACGGTCACAGTCTCCTCCTCTAGTGTGTCTCCGATGCTGCAGGTGTAGTCTCCAGAGTCAGAGGGTTTGGGTTTCTCCAGGGTCAGGCTGAAGTTGCTAGGACCCAGAACATTGTCATCCAGAGCATCAGGTCTCATTGATGTCCGGTCTCTGTAATCCTGGTCCTGGTCTGTAAGATCGTCTCCTCCAGCTCGTCTCAGGTGGACAGATTTGGGAGGTTTAACATCAATCCGAGTCCATTTGATTTCCAGGTTCTTCTCAGGGAAAAGACCCTCATAGAGGCAGGGCATCAGGACAGACTCTGCTCCCTCATACATCTCCACCAGTCCAGCCAGGGCATGCTGGGAAATGTGCAGGAGGATCCCAAACACCACCAACATCTTCATCTTCCTGTCAAACAGCAACGAGCACAAAACAAGAACCAGCAGCTGTGAGCCTCGTAGTTTCTCAGTAAAATGTAACAGACGTCTGTCTCTGTGTGGACAGATCTCTGCTGTTTGGTTCATTCTCGTCTCTGATTGGTTCGTTTCACAAACAGCTGGAAGTAGAGAAAACCAGTTCTGCTGGAACCTGATCTGGACCTGGTTCTGTGGAACTGTTCTTCCTCTCAGTCACTGCTTCAGGTGTTTTGTTGAGTCTCTCCAGGCAGATGGAAAGTTCAGATTAGTTTCCTCAAAGTTTCATTCCTGATCATCCAGTTTGTGTCAGTGATTTGTGAACCTTCACCTCCTCCAACAAGAAGTGTAAAGAATCTAATGAGTTAAACTTTCTGAATTGATTCAAAATAAATTTAATATTTTCTCAATATCCTGAGTTTTGAGCTGCACCTGTATTAACTGTGAGGACTTAATGATTTTTTTTCTGTTCTGAAAGACTTTCAGGTCTTGACCTTCAATCTGCATTTCTTTAAGGATTGCAGGGACGATAGTTTTAAAAAAGCTTTTCTTTCCATTTTTGCTGCAGAATGGGAGGTTTTTCTTTAGTTTTATTTAAATGCTTTTCAGAATTAATAACAATATTTAGTCATTTGGTAGAAAAAGAAACTCCTGAAGTATCCTGTTCCAACCACATTTCTCTAGTGTGAATGATCAGTTATGTCCGTTTTATACTAGAGCTGGTGTCTTTGTCCACACAACTCCATCTCATCTGCCCACAGAGTTTATCACAATACTTTTCTTTGTTAAGAGAAGCGTTCACAAACACTATTACTTATGTTCTGATGCATGCTCAATAATCCAGGTAGAAAATGAAAATATAAAAAAATAAAAAATAAAGTCTGGTCCTCTGGACATTCAAAAAAGAAAACGTTTCTACAGTTTTTTGTTTGTTTTTTGAATGTCCAGTGGACCAGACTTAATTTTTTAGACTTTTATATTTTCATTAGAGCCCACAGAGACCATCATTGTGTGCTATTAAAAGTTTCTGTATTAAGATGTTTGCAGATTTGATCATCTGTCCAGTATCTTTTACCCGCTTCTTCCTTTTCGGGTCACTGGTGCCCATATCCATCATTGTGCAAGAGGATGGGTCACAAGTCCATCACAGGGCCGCATGGAGACAAACGAGACCAACAAACATATTTATACAAATGGGACTGACAGTGTGGTTAAAGGATCCTAGATAATTCCTGGAAAATGAGCAGTTTGCAGAAAGCAGCATGATTATTAATATTGGTCTCAAAAAGTTTCTGTAGGTTTTAAAAAACGACAGCGTTTTTCTGCAAAATGCAGAGTGCTGCTGGACTTCACTGAAAAAGCTGAAACTGAGTTGTTACAGCTAATAGAAGAGCACCTAGCTAAAAGCAGCCAAATGTTAGCTAAATGTTGCAAAAGGCTAGCAGGGACCTGAGAGTATACTACTCTCAGGCCTCCCTGAGAGTGCTCTCCAAACATGTGGATATCCTAACTGGGCCTTTGTCAAAATGTAGGAACGTAGAAAAAACTAAAATCAGCTTATAAAGACAAAAATTTAAGCAGGCCAAGGCAGATTTATTAAAACAATTAGAGAAATTGAATGTTGTGAATGTTTAGAGCCATAAAATGAGAGCTGAAATGCTCAGAAGCAGTTGTTAAAAGTTAAAAATCAGAACAGTAGCTAAAAGTTGCAAAAGTCTTGGTAAAAGGTTAAACATAAGATAAAAACAATTGAGTAAATTTACAAAGAACAAGGTTTTTCAGTTAAATGCTGATCATAATGTATTTCTATGCAGAAAGTGTAAATTAAGTCTGTCTAAAAAAAATTAAAGAAAGATAAGCACAAGGTAGTTGGATTGTTTAAAACAGAGGAAAAAACTAAGAAACATTGTATTCTTATTTTTATTGACAGCACAACAAACTTAACACTCCTTTACATTTCAGTTTGTTAACTTCTGCAGTGGCAGGATTTTGTGTGGCCACAGACTTTTCTAAGTACAAAATCAGGACATATCACAATTAATAACAACTCAAGTAGAAAAGCAGTACAAGAAATGTTTACTTCAGCTTTATTAAGGGTCACATTTCATGATCTCCCAGAGGCAGATGGTGGCGTAGCAGGATGAGTCCAGATCAAAGTTTAAGGTAAGAGAAGGAGAGTCTGAGCTCTGCTTCATTTCTCCTGCTCCTCCTCCTCCACCCTCCATGGTTGCTCTCTGTGCCGGTAGCTGAATTGAAGTCACCATACCCTTACCAAAAAGAAGTATACTTTAAGTATATGTTGTTAAGTATACTTAAGTATATAAAGTATATGTCTCTAAGTGTACTTTTAAGTATACTCGCAGTTTACTTACAATAAACTTTTTTTGTACTAAATTGGCCCATTTTAGTATACTTAAAGTATACTAGGAGTACACTTTTTATTAGACTTCCAATGTACTTATAGTGTACTTCAAGTTCATATTTTAGTTTATTGAAGTATACTTAAAGTATACTAGTAGTACACTTTTTATTAGACTTCCAATGTACTTATAGTGTACTTCAAGTTCATATTTTAGTTTATTGAAGTATACTTAAAGTATACTAGTAGTACACTTTTTATTAGACTTCCAATGTACTTATAGTGTACTTCAAGTTCATATTTTAGTTTATTGAAGTATACTTAAAGTATACTAGTAGTACACTTTTAATTAGACTTCCAGTTAGTTACTTATAGTGTACTTCAAGTTCATATTTTAGTTTATTGAAGTATACTTAAAGTATACTAGTAGTACACTTTTAATTAGACTTCCAGTGTACTTCAAGTTCATATTTTAGTTTATTGAAGTATACTTAAAGTATAACACTAGTATACTTTTCTTTATACTCCAAATGCACTTGTTATATACTTCTAGTTCATACTTTAGTTTATTACAGTATACTTAAAGTATACCACTAGTACACTTTTTCATATACTTCCAATGCACTTGTTATTTACTTCTAGTTTACAGTTTATTTTATCATTTAAGTTAAAATTTTTGAATTTCTAAAACTAATACCATGTTGTCATTGTAATTGTTATGTTACACTTGTAAGTTTGCTTAAAAATACTTGCACAATACTATTTACAGTATACCGGTATGCTAAAAAATATTTTTTAAAGTATTCTGAAAGATGTGTTTACAAAGTCATAAAACAAGGTCTTGAGAACTTCAATATTTTTATATAAAATTAAGGTGCAGCTCAAAAACAGTTTACAAAACAGCAGCAATTAAAATGAATCCCTTTCCAGTTTTAAAAATTGAAAAGGAAAAGGTGCACATTTGCATTTCAAAGTGTAAACATGAAGTCCAGAACACAATGTAAAAATGTGTGCATTTGCTTAAACAAAGCAAAAATAGTGTCTCCAACTGGAGAGGACGGTGTAGAGGTCCATGGATCTCGCACCGAGAACGCTGTGCTGTCCTCTGGGACAGGTAATTCAGTTATCATCCAAGTTTTCAATGAAACCTTGGTTCAAGAGCATTTGAATCTAGAACTACTCAGCAATGACATAGTTCTTACAGACTCAAAGAGCACCTCTTCATTCATGAAGTGGGAAGACATACATCACAACGACAGAGACACGCCTGCGATGGCGCCGACTGTTGTGACACACCTGCATTACGCAGAAAGAGGTAAACGTACAGAGGTACGTTGGCCGAAACCTATAAGGTTCCTGTACAAGGTTCCCCATAAACTGCGCGAACAGCTTAAACTAAACAATGGCATCCTAACTCGTGCCCATGGACGGACGTCCACACCTGTGTGCGTGGTCCCTCATGACCACAGGGGGGTGATGTTAGGTCATGCCCATGTNCCAGAACCACCCACCACCCAGGGAATGCCCGACTTACTGTCTCTTTGTACCAGATCACCTCATCACTAAGGTACTCGTGTTCTGCCATGCTTCGCCTATTTATTGTCATCCAGGGATTGAGAGAACTCTAACCATAGTCAAGTCACAGTTCTGGTGGGGTTCCTTGTCTAAGGACGTTAGAGAGTTTGTTGGGGCCTGTACCCAATGCTCCCTGGCTAAACCCTCTCGACGTCCACCGGCGGGTCTCCTGAGGCCACTGCTCATACCATCATGCCCCTGGTCGCATCTTGCAATGGATTTCGTCACTGGCTTACCACAGTCTGGAGGTAAAACAGTCATTCTAACTGTCATTGACAGGTTTTCCAAGATGGTTCATTTGATTGCATTGGAGAGGCTACCCACAGCCAAGGAACTAAGCAATGTCATGATTAAGGAAGTATTCAGATTGCATGGGATACCCAAGAACATTGTGTCTGATCGGGGTCCCCAATTCATCTCTAAGTTTTGGGGCGAGTTCTGTAAGACCCTTGGCATTGAACTAAGTCTCTCCTCAGGCTATCATCCCCAGACTGATGGACAATCTGAGCGCGCCAATCAGGAGATGGAGACCCGCCTACGCATTCTCTGTGGTGATGATGGGACCAAATGGGCAGAACATCTTCCTATCGTCGAGCATGCTATGAACTCTCTTCCTTCAAGCGCCACTGGTCTGTCTCCATTCTATGTCCTCTATGGATTCCAGCCACCGGTGTTTGCCGCCCAGGACCAGGCTGCCATTGTTCCCTCTGCGTTCCAAGCGGCTCAACAATGTCGCCGAGTCTGGACCAAGACCCGCAAACAACTCCTCAAGACTTCTGCAGTCTACACGAGGTCGGCCAACCGTCGTAAGACCCAGGAACCTGCTTATCAAGAAGGACAAAAAGTGTGGCTATCTGCCAAGGACTTGCCTCTTTGTGTTGACTGCAGGAAATTGGCTCCCCGCTTCATTGGACCTTTTCCCATTTCCAAGGTGGTGAACCCGGTGGCAGTCAGGCTCAGGCTCCCTAGCACCATGAAGATCCATCCCACGTTCCATGTGTCCCAGGTCAAACCCGTCCAGTATTCCAGGTTCATGTCCACCTCCAGGCCTCCTCCTCCTGCCCGACTCATTGATGGCTCTCCTGCCTACACCATCAACCGTATCATGCGTTCTCGACGCTGGGGAAGGGGTGTCCAGTACCTCATTGACTGGGATGGTTATGGCCCTGAGGAACGTTCATGGGTGCCTGCTCGCCACGTCTTGGACAAACCGTTCATCGCCCGGTTCCACCGGGATCACCCTGATCAGCCTGGTGGTCCGTCAGGAGCCGGACCTTAGGAGGGGGGTACTGTCATGATCCTGTCATGATCCACGTTCTGTCTGCCATCGGTTATTGTTAAATTCTTAGTTTATCGTGTCATGTTGTCATGTTTTTTTTATTTTTTTTATTTTTATTTATTTATTTATTCATTTTACATTTTGTAAAGAAAAACATTTTTTACATTGTAACAATACAATGAAAGAAGACAAGAAAAACGTAAAATGAAAGGAGACAGGGAGAAGAAAAAAATCTTATTATACCTGCCCCTTTTTTCTATAATGATAACAACAACAAAAAAAGCGAGATCAATAAAATAACTCAATCAAATATACAAATTTCCAAGGCACTCAACAGTGATACAAAATGTAAACTATTTACAGAATTTGAATACACATTTGCAATTTGGCGATTTGAGTATTTAGTATTTAATTAACATATTTGCTTTGATAATTTTTTTAAAGACTATAATGGATGTTGTAGATTTAATTACATTTTCTAAACTATTCCACAAGTCAACACCTTGTATTGAAACACACCGTCCTTTCAAACTAGTTCTGTATTTTGGCTTTGCAAAAATCTCCATTCCTTTCAGGTTGTAACAGCTCATTCTTTTTACAAAATGCACTTGAACATTTAAAGGCAATGAGTTTTTATGAGCTCTATACATTACCAACAAAATGTTATAATTTACCAAATCATAAAACTTAAGCAACCTAAGTTGTTTAAACAATATATTCGAAGGATGGCAGTAGGGTTTTCCCGCAATAGTTCGCACTGCTCTTTTTTGTAAAATAAATATAGGGTTCGTCAAGGTTTTGCATGCCTTTCCCCAAACCTCTATACAGTATATCAAGTGTGGAACAACTATGGCATTATAAAGCAAGTATAATGCTCTTTCATTCAATAAATCCCTAACTTTATACAAGACACCTGTGGATCTAGATATTTTAGTTTTAACCGAGTTAATATGCTGTTTCCAAGTGAGCTTGTCATCTATCACCACTCCCAAGAATTTCATTTCACTTACTCTGGTTATTTCAAAATCATCAATTTTTAGAGAGAAACCCGTAGTGTTTGTTTTTTTACTAAATAACATGTATTTAGTTTTATCTAAGTTTAATGATAGTTTGTTTAATTTGAACCAGTTTTGTAAGTTAACAAATTCCATATTTAAACATTCAGACATTTCATTTAAATCATTACCAGAATAAAAAAAGGTAGTATCGTCAGCAAAAAGTATACTTTTTAGACTTCTGGACACCATCACTAAATCATTCACGTATAAATTAAACAATTTTGGACCAAGTATTGAGCCCTGTGGGACACCGCATGTGATTTTACAAAAGTTTGATCTGTTTTCCTCTATCTGAACAAATTGTTCTCTATCTTTTAGATAGCTTATTATCCAATTTAGTGCAGGTCCTCTAACGCCATACTTGTCCAATTTATTAATGAGAATTTTGTGATCAATAGTGTCGAAAGCCTTTCTTAAATCAACAAATACACTCATACAATGCTGTTTATTGTCAGTAGCTGTGGTGATATGTTCCATAAATTCCATTAAAGCCATAGATGTTGAATACTGTGATCGAAACCCATACTGACTATCACTTAGAATGTTGTATTTTTTTAGAAAATCGTCTAATCTGATTGAAAAAATTTTTTCAAGAATTTTTGAAAACTGTGGGAGCAATGATATTGGCCTATAATTGCTGAAGTTGCCCCTATCACCGCATTTGAAAATAGGGACTACCTTAGCTACTTTCATTTTATCAGGAAATGTGCCCGTAGTGAAGGACAGATTACAAATGTAAGTGAATGGATCAATTACATCAGTTATTATGTCCTTGACAACCATCATATCCATGTCACACCAGTCTCTAGACCTTTTATCTGAAAATTTTTTAACTATCATGATTATTTCATCTTTATCCGTCCCTTTTAGAAACAATGTATTTTCACAACCTTTAATTAAGTAACACACGTCCTTGTCCACTTTGGAAATTGTTTTTGCAAGATTTGATCCAACGTTTACAAAGTAATCGTTGAATCCATTTGCAACTTCGTTTTCATTTAGCATTACATCATTTTCATTCACAAAACATTTGGACATACACGTTACTTTTTTGTGTTTGTTTAAGACACTGTTCATTACATTCCAAGTAGCTCTCATATCCCCACGTGTGTTTTGTAGCAATTTACTATAATATTCCTTTTTCTGTTTTTTTATAATTCCTGTTAATTTGTTTTTATACCTTTTATATTTGATTTCTGCCTCAGGGGTTCTTGTTTTCAGGAAACAAGAATACAAATGGTTCTTTTTCTTACATGCGTTCCTTAGTCCAGTTGTCATCCATGGTTGATCAACATTGCGTTTTTGCGTGGAATTTTTCTGCACACAATTTTTTTTGTACAGGGTATCCAAGATAGTCATAAACTCATCATATGATTTGTTTACGTCATCCACATACACACCATTCCAATTTTGTTTTTTTAAATCTTTTTTTAAATTTTCTATTGCTCTTTTGGTCGTGCTTATTTTATATTTTGGTCTTTTAATTGTATTTCTGAAATTATTTTCCATTTTACAAATCGTAAAAACTGGCAAGTGGTCACTGAGATCAGTTTCTAAAATACCACTTATATTAGTTTCATCAGTCAAGTTCGTGAAGATATTATCAATTGTTGTTTTATTGAAGTATACTTAAAGTATACTAGTAGTACACTTTTTATTAGACTTCCAATGTACTTATAGTACTTCAAGTTCATATTTTAGTTTATTGAAGTATACTTAAAGTATACTAGTAGTACACTTTTTATTAGACTTCCAATGTACTTATAGTGTACTTCAAGTTCATATTTTAGTTTATTGAAGTATACTTAAAGTATACTAGTAGTACACTTTTAATTAGACTTCCAGTGTACTTCAAGTTCATATTTTAGTTTATTGAAGTATACTTAAAGTATAACACTAGTATACTTTTCTTTATACTCCAAATGCACTTGTTATATACTTCTAGTTCATACTTTAGTTTATTACAGTATACTTAAAGTATACCACTAGTACACTTTTTCATATACTTCCAATGCACTTGTTATTTACTTCTAGTTTACAGTTTATTTTATCATTTAAGTTAAAATTTTTGAATTTCTAAAACTAATACCATGTTGTCATTGTAATTGTTATGTTACACTTGTAAGTTTGCTTAAAAATACTTGCACAATACTATTTACAGTATACCGGTATGCTAAAAAATATTTTTTAAAGTATTCTGAAAGATGTGTTTACAAAGTCATAAAACAAGGTCTTGAGAACTTCAATATTTTTATATAAAATTAAGGTGCAGCTCAAAAACAGTTTACAAAACAGCAGCAATTAAAATGAATCCCTTTCCAGTTTTAAAAATTGAAAAGGAAAAGGTGCACATTTGCATTTCAAAGTGTAAACATGAAGTCCAGAACACAATGTAAAAATGTGTGCATTTGCTTAAACAAAGCAAAAATAGTGTCTCCAACTGGAAACTGAAGTCTTTCCTTTTCAGAAGGCATCTTCACATCTTTGGGGGGGATAAGAAAAAAAAAAAGTTCACCGGTAGTTGTTTATGTTGCTTTTTTTCTTCTTCTTATGACTCTTCGCACATCTTGCATGGTGGTGTCAGGGAACTTTGGCTTGGTGTAGACTGAAAAAAAAAAAAACACACCAAAAAAACAGAAATTACTCCAATGTTATGTTATTCTATCATCAGTGTAATTACTCTCACATCAAACATATCCTTAAAATATGTCTCTAGGTTTCACGAGTGATAAACAATAACTTATTATTAAAGGGAACCACAATTACTTTTAAACATTTGACTTTATTTGATAAACTTTTATTTTAACTGTAAAAATACTGTAGGGTGGTTTAGTTTTGTACATTTTTAAAATATATTTTCATGTGTTAAAATATACACATGTTAAAATATACTTTAAAAATTTACAAAACTAAACACCCTACAGTATTTTTACAGTCATTGTTTTACAGTTAAAACAATGACTAATTAAAGTCTAATGTTAAAAGTAATTGTGGTTACCTTTAAAAAAAAAGATATTTTTGATTTAACAACTACAAATAATACCCGTAACCTGCATTTAACTTTGATTGTAAACTGTTTTTTTATTATAGAGCACATAACCAAATCCAATCTAATCCATATGGTATCAGTGAATGGCATTTTTAGGTGATTGTATCAGAATCTGCATCATAAACCGTGAGGAGCATGGAACATTCCAGTAATTTGTTCATAAAACGAGAAAAAACATTAGGAATGTATTTTAGAATGAGTTTTGTCCTAAATTATATACTCACCAAGTATCAAGCTTTGTGTTGTCCAAAGGCTTTGACTCCACATCTTTATGAGCCCCCGATTGCCTCCCAGTCAAACTTCAATTGGCCAATAACTCTCTCCCGTAGATGAGCACTGCAAGATCTCCAACCAGCAAGGCTGAGCTGGTCCGTAGAGACTTCACCTTTCGCCTTGGACTTCTACATCCGGCACAACAGGCACCTGCAAAACACATGGATCTTGTTAACCAAATAATGATTAAACATTCATTTACAGTACAGTATTTGGAAATCTATAGTATATATTCATCTTTGCAATGAATATGTCTAAGCCTATTTTCTATAGCTTTATTGCATACCATCAAGGGGTATCATATCACTTATCTATCATTTATGTGTGCAATCAAAAGATGTAGAAATAAATTGTATTGTAATGATTTCCAAATGGATCAATAACATATAGTATCCATGCATTCAGTTAATTACCATGTCATCAGGGTCAGACAACACTTGAACAGAGATGGGTGGAGCAACAAGTGTACAGCTGGTGTTGAGTGGATGGAAGCAACGCTGAGATCCGATCGCCACATCTTTAGACTTTTTCACAACTGCTAGAAGCTCTGTAAAAGAAAAAGAAAAAACAAGGGGCAAATGAACAAAAATTGTGTGTCACTATACAGTACAGGATGTCGTGAGACCATTCAAAATTTACATTAGTCATTTGTGCAATGAAGAGCTGAGATATAAAGGAGGAACAGGAAGTAGAAGACAAGGCATTCTCCATTTCCACATCTGGTTTTAAAAATCAGTGTCTTAGGCCCTGTTTACACGGACACTGTGTGGGGGAAACGGATGTTTTGGGTATGTTAATTAGGTGAAAAGTTTTGCATTGACACGGTCGAATTCTGTGGATACGACTCTCTCCCCCTCCACCCCCCGTCCTCATGATTTCATTGTAGTTACCATGCTGGGCCATTAGATGGCGCTGTGATTTTTGGAACCTTCACTACTGCGCATGCGCTGCCTGAGGTAAACAGACCAGCTGCCTTGTCTGTTTTCCTCTCTGGCTAAAATCAGCTAACTACAAGTTGTTGTCAACAAGTTAACAACAAGTTAAAGCTGGAATTTGGATAAGAGTCAACAGATTTGAGTCAGTGGGACTCTCTTCATCTAACAAGCTGCACACTAGACGCTGAGACTGTGGACCAGAACCAGAACCGCTGAGTGGACTGTGGACCAGAACCGGACTTTCCAGCGTGATAAACAGCTGACTTACAGCAGGTAAATCAACGTTCTTAATATAATGTTTGCTTGTGTTTACTTTGATCACACAACAACTGAGTTTTTATTTATTTATTTATTTATTTCTGTCAGGTGGAGAAGCTGTCGCTCCAGCAGGCAGACGGTTCGGCGGTTCTGATGGGTCCAGATGAACACACAGCACGAGTCCAGTTCATTAACATAGTTACAGTTCGGTTCACGTGTTTTAATAGTGTGTTCAGTTTAATTCTCAGTGTTTGTGTTTAAACTTTGGTGCTGAATAAATAAATAAATAAATAAAAAATAAACCTGCTGTCTTCATTTTCACAGCACGTTACGCACTGTTTAAAAAATGTAACGAGTCCAGATAGATACTGTAGTTCAGATAAATTTACATCTCCCACGCCAACATAAATACTGTTTATTATTGTTAAACTGTTATATTTTGCAACGTGACACGTGAAATGTCAGACTGTCCACGCGCATGCGGGCTGCGCGCATGTGGTTGACACAAAAGCTCCACGGGAGATGTTTACATTATCAGCGGGGGGTCAGCGAAAAAGTTCCACCTTGAGAGCAGGGTCAGAAAAGTATCGGTGTCATCGAGGGGGGCCAGCAGTGTCGTGTAGGCGATAAGCAAAGTCGCAAAGAAAAAGTAGCGGTTACACTCAAAATACGCGCCGTGTAAACTGGCCCTTAATTGCTTTACTCAAACTACTTAGAAATTACCTCTCAAGGCTAGGTTCTGAGTCCGATCCAGTTGTGTCAGATGGGAGGGGTTGGCTTGAAGAGCTGAGAGCAGAGAGGCACAGCTGATCTCTGACAACCTGCAGAGTCTGAATCAAAGAGAACATGTGAGTGAGCTGAAGTCAATAGTCTGCAGCTTCCAACAGGATGGAGGAGAAGAGAAGATGGACGAGAGCTCACTCTGAAGAGTTCACACAAACACCTCTCTTTTCCTCCTGTCACATCAATCAAGTGATGCAGCACATGCAGACAGCTGCACTTGTGGCAGTAACATGAAGAAAAGTGAGCGAGACATTTTCTTCTAAACAACATCACTTCATCATTCTCCTTTCTGGCAGCAGTAAAGAGAAGCAGGTGAAGTGTGAGAAAATAAATCAACATCAAGTTATAAAGTTGTATTTTCTTCTTTACTTGTTAAATGCTGACATAAGTGGAGCTCAGGAACTGTTTGGTTCCTCCTCAGCCTCTTGTTTAAGCAGCTACAAAAACAGTCATGTTGCCGAAATACGTATTTAAAGTAAATTAGTATTTCAGCCTGGCTGCGGTTATTGTTCTGCTGGCTAGTGAGCGCATGTGTGTTAACAGACATGCGACACAAACAGCGTGAGGATGCGTGGCCTTGTCTCTTTGAAAAACCATCCAGGAACTAAGCCAAAAAAAAAAAAAACTCGTAGCATACTGTATATGGCTTATTTAAACGCTAGAATAACCTAACCTGCAGTGTTTTACTTGCCTCAAATTATCTGCCTCAGCAGCACACACCAGGGCTGCCAACTTTTCAAAAAGCCAAAGAGTGAGAATCTTGTTTTTGTGTGTGTGTGGGGGGGTTGCGGCAGCGCGGCAACAGGGTTTGATTGTGCTGGTGAGCTTCACCTGCCCTCATCCTGTTGGCTACATCCTACAATAGAAATTGACTGAAAATGACTCCCTACACTCTACTTTATAGATCTGTGTCAGATTGAAAGACTATTTGATGTTTGAATATGTATGGAGGACCAAAACTGACATAATTAGAAATAAAAAGTAAAAAGAAATATATTAATGGACGAATAAATAACTAAAACATATAAAAACCAATAAATAACTTAAAATGCACCAATTTAATAAAAAAGGAAACCTTTCCTGGATCAGCTCTTCTCCTATTGGTCAACAGACAGGATAAAGTTTAGTTTAAGGTTTAGTTTAAAACAAAAGCACAGGTGTTTTCCTGTTTGCTTTGTTTTAAACTAAACTTTAAAACTTTAAGTTCATATATTCATTTAATGGTCTATTTATGTATTTCTGCTTTTATTTCTAATAATGTCAGTAAGTCCTCCATAAATGTTAGTATTTACCACCTTTTTGACTGTGTTTTAACTGTTACATTGTATGAAGAGCATTTTATGATGTAGGTTTAGTCAAAAATGACAAGAGAAAAGTTAGAGACATTCTTCATTTTCCAGTGGGTTTAGCAGAAAATGTACATATCAACAGCAAAACAGCAACAAAACATATAAATACAGTGCCTAAATGGTAAGAAGAGTAGAAAACAATTGAATTTTAAGTGTTTTGAACTGTGTGTTCTTCACACAAAAAGCTGGGAACAGGTGGAATTCCTCAAGTGGTCAGAGGTATCAGTAATAATTGAGAGGCTATTTCTACTGTGTTCTTGGTGTTAAAAAATAAGCTTTACCTTATCTTTCCATATTCTCCATCATCTAGCAACTTGTTCAGCTTAGCCCTGGTGGTGAAGCCAATGTTCAGCTTTCTTCCTGCCAAACAAATAGAGCTAACATAAATACTGTGTTATGCTAATGATCAGAGACATATTGGACAAGAAGTCATGTGCTGTTGGGCTACTGGGAAAGTCCATCCATCCATCCATCCATCATCTTTACCCGTTTCTTCCATTTTGGGTCACGGGGGTCGCCGGTGCCCATATCCAGCAATCACAGTGCAAGGTGCGGGGTGCACCCTGGACAGGTCGCAAGTCCATCACAGGGCCACATATAGAGACAAACGAGACAAACAACCATTCACTCTCTCACTCACACCTAGGGACAATTTAGAGTTACCAATACCAATTTGGTCTGTGGGAAAGTCATTCTTAATAAATCTAAAAAAGCTAAGTCTGGTCCTCTGGACATTCAAAAAAACAAAACAAAACAAAGCAAAAAAAACTGTAGAAACGTTTCGTCTTTCGTCCGAAAGACTTCCTCAGTCTGAGGTGCTGGGTTCAGCTCAGTCTTATAAATAGCACCCTCTCACAGTGTTACACAACCAGTTGGCTGATGACAGCCGAAACCAGCTGCTCACATGATCAAGGAGGACCATCAGCCTAACAAAGGATCGTTAGCACCCTGATGGTTGTTTGCTATTCACCTTGAATGTCCAGAGGACCAGACTTAGCTTTTTTAGATTTTTCTACCTGGATTATTGAGCATGCATCAGGGCATTCTTAATAAAATTAATAAAACTTAGCAGGTTTCTCATCAGGAGGTGACACCATATTGGGTTCCCCCATACTCACTTGTAATATTAGGTATCAAAAATAATCATGAATGATTTTCCAACACTTACCTGGTAAAGGGTTTGCCTTTTCTTTAAAGGGAAAGTCACGAGCCTGTTCACAGCCCTGCAGGGCTGTTGGCAGCATGAATTCTTCGCACACAGCTTGCGAATGAATTTAAACATCTGCAACACAGACATTTACAAATGGGTAAAATGTGTTGTACAAACTCCCGGGGCGTCGTCACTACACAAACAAAAGGAACCTGGAGTTTCCACAAACATTAAAAGAAACATTTCTAATAACTACTAGATAAACTTTTCTGCTAAACAAGAAAAATATTATAAATATGCAAAGCTGGGCACCGCTAATTAAAAAATTAGTTCCACAATTTCTAAAACGCTTATTAATTTTTTTAGGTCCACAATTTCAAATGCACAAAGGCCTTATCAAAATTAGGGGAAGCTAATCTAATCCGCTATTTATATTCAACAATTTGTAGCCAGCAACGTTTTGCAATATCTGCACCACACTGCCAACTACAGGCGTATAAACTAATATACACCTCACCTTGCCCTACTTTTTAACAGCGATTCGCTCCGGGTGTCATCTATTAAAATACAACTTTCACTCAGGGTCCAAAATTTTAAAAGTTGTTTAATGTGTGGAATGCTTTTCGACTGCTTCTTTGTCCTTTTTTTGTTTGTTTATTGTAGATTTTTCATTAAAAATGCATCGATAAACTTATTTTTAACTGTTTTCTGGAAAACTGAAGTGCCCTGCAATGCATTATGGGTATACAGATGACGAAGGTGCTATACAAATAAAGTTTATTGTTTATTATTTAATGATTTATTTTTAAGCCACAAAATGAAAAAGCTGTGAATTTGTGCTTGTTAATTTCTGTGCACATGTCATGTGCATGCATGAAAACCTTGATTTTCTTTGGAAAGAAATAAAGAAGAAATAAAAAAACATTTCCAGACACTATTTTACTGTATTACTGAAAAAACACATCTACTCAAAAATTGTGGTGGCCATGAGTAAATAAACACAATGTGATTAAACAAATATATAAAAATATAAAAAGTATATACACAACAAAATGCCTATAAAACATAAGCTGGTGAAAATTCTCAGTCGTCCAGGACATGATAAAATCAAAAAAGGCGTTCAATACAAGATCAACTGGACTTTATTTGTTGCAGAAAACGTTCAGAATGGCAGCTGTGAGACTGAAGTTTTATGCGTTTTATTAGTATAAAACTTCTTCTCAGTCTTACAGCTGCCATTCTGGATTGAAAAAGCCTTTTGGATAAAGGGTGAAACGTTTTCTGCAACAAATAAAGTCCAGTTGATCTTGTATTGAACGCCTTTTTTGATTATAAAACATGAGAAATAGAAAAAAAATGTTTTTAGTCACTTAGTGTAACAGTTTTATTCCCTGCCCTTCCTCAACTTCAGGCTACTCTGACTGTTCTTCTGTGCTCATCTCCAGCTGCACTGGAGGGGATGGGTGTGTTATATTTGGTGAACAGATCGATGAGTACCTGCTCACCCAAAAAGGCAGCATCGGTCAACACCACGTTTAAATCTCAAATACACGGGTGTGTCGCCACGGCATTTATACATGATGAAAGTAACCCAAATACATAAAACTAACGACTCGCCGTCGAATGGTCGACACAAAACGCACAATAAAATCCTTCGGCCACGTTAATTTGGCTTGAAACAGCTGGGTTTTCTAAGGATTTCCATTAGTAACCCACAACCAACCGGCAGACAGTTAGCGTCTATAGGTACTCAACAGATTTAATGAAAAGTAATAAAAATACATGAAAATAACGACTCACCGTCGCGTGGTATACACAGAACACAAAATAGAATCCCCCGGCCGCGTTAATTTGGCTTGAAACAGCTGGGTATTCTAAGGATTTGTCCAAGTACCCAGCACAAACAGCTAGCCACGGAATTAGCCTCTGAGTTCACCTCTAACCCGGAAGCTGTCGAGATGGAATAGTCCATTTTTAGTAGGGGGATAATGAAATCAACCGTTTTTTAAATTGCTTATTTAATGATTGTTTTCATCGTAACTATAATTATTTTTATGTTAAATGTAGATTAACAAGCAGGATCAATGTTAGGAATTAGGTGACTGGCCGGGGCGCGGCGGGGCCGGGGCCTCATGCTGATGGGATCCCCAGGCATTTACCTACATGGTAGATCCCCCCCTCTGCTCCCTCCCCCCTCCAACCCTCCCTCACCCTCACACCCTCCTCCTCTCTGCTGTTTACGGTAGGGAAAAAGGTAAAACAAGCAGCATTATGAGCTTGTAAATAAGTTTATTGGTTTTTACTGATAGATAATTAGTTATTAGCGGTACTGCATTTTAAATAAAAATAGCAGAAATCCGCTTATGAATTATAAAAGTTAGTCAATTCACAAAAACGCTGACAAAAAGTTTAGGTCCACTGTAAGCGGAATAGCGATTTAGCGCTCCCCTAGCGGTCTGTGCCCACCTTTGTAAATATGATACATTTTGATCAAATTAATTAAACAACAACCCTGTTACACGACACTGGTAGTGGTGCATTACCACCACGAACTGCTGAGGAAGTGGACAGAAACAATGCAAACAAACAAACAAACACATTAATTAATTAATCATTATTTTACAGGTTTGACTCGAACTTGATCTGATCTTAGTCTAAAAGAAAGATGAAAGGTGGTGGGCCGTGCATTATTATATATATTATATATCAAGGACTGCCAGGCCTTTAATTGTGTCCAGCATCAGAACAGCTGAAGTGAACAGGAGAGGACAAACATGTCTCCTGTTTCTGCAGATGTTCAGCTGACCAACATCTGGCTGCAGTGGAGAAACGTTCAGGAAGTAGAAACTAATTCTCTCCTGGACTCTGTGTCTGTTTGAAGCTCAGCAACGTTCTTCAGAGTCTCCCACTCTGAGTGCAGCCTCTCAAACGTTGGTTCTGCTGAGTTCTGTCCACAGAACCTGCTCCACATCTCAGGTCCAGATGGTCCACTCAGCTGCAGTTTTAGCTAAGCGTTTTAGCATCCGTAGCTTTAGCAACGACAGGTTTTGTTCATTCAAGTGAACAGAGCTAACAGCTAGCAAATAAACAAAACAGAACCGATTACTGTACCTTCAACTTCCAACTGAATGTCCAGTCGTCGTCCAGAGTCAGACCAGTCGACGTCTAATAAAAAGCAAGTTTTACGAGCGCTCCGAGACAACAACAGTTTCTTGTCCAACAGTTGAAAAGGAAATGGCTACATTTGAACGAAGCGCGCGCGAAGCAAGAGGCGTTGATTGGTTGAATATGATCACATGATACTTCCTGCGATAAACAAGAGTGGCGTTGATTGGTTAGGACAAAGTTCACATGCAACCTGACAAGCAAGAGTGGCGTTGATTGGTTGGAACGTATATGATCACGTTCTACCCCCAATCCAGTCATAACGCATGAAGACCACAACAGAAAAATGGCAGAAAGCAGTACTTCACGTTTCACGTACGCCTGGATAATAATGATGATAATAATAATACCCTGATGCATGCTCAATAATAATAATAACAATATACTATATATATATATATATATATATATATATATATATAATAATACCCTGATGCATGCTCAATAATAATAATAAAAATATATATATATATATATATATATATATATACAGTATATACAACAATATAAAAAAAACTGACAAAACGTTTAAAACAGAAGTACTAAAAATAAACCAGTGTGAAAATACTTTGTGTAAAATATCTTGGCCAAAAGTTTAAACAGAAGTATAGATTAAGTATACTTAGACTTTTAGTTTATTTTTAGTATAAGTCAAGTATTGTGTAAAATAAACTTGGCTAAGTATACTTTTGATAAGTACCTAAAAAGTAAACTGAAAGTATACTCTTATTTTTTTAGTTTAAAATTAGTGTACTTTAAGTATACTTGCATATACTACTTTTTGGTAAGGGTAGATATAATATACACTAGATAAGACATCCCCGCTGTTGGCCAATGGAGACCGACATCGTCAGACGGCGGCCATCTTGGCACAGACAGAACGCCCACTCTTAACATGAATGTGAATGGTGCATTTACTATTAAAATAACCATAACTTGCTTAATTTTCAACCGATTTTAAAACGGTTTGGTTTGTTATAAATGTGAGAGATGTTGTTATAATATGGTATACTTAAGATGGACGTTCACATGAAAATAACGTTATATAGACACTGTATTGCACTAGCAATATACACAATAAGATTATATTTACATCTATTTATAAATACATGTTTATTTCCAGCGAAATTAACTGACATATGTTACAATGCTAATAAATATTTAATACTATTTCATCATAAATAGCATTATTATTAGTGGTATGAAAATAATTTATGCCAATTTTTTCCCTACACATGCAAATATTATGTAATATTAAATACATTATTACACAAACCTTGGTCAATATGTGTAGTTTATTTTTTTTAGATACATGAAAAGATTTAATAATCGGGAGATATAAATAAACAAACAAACAAACAGAAATAAACATCTGATAGTGTGACAAGACTCTCAGTCCCTCGGTGCAACAGTAACTATTTAAACATTAAAACACTGAAACATATAATAATAAACATAAGCATAAAATAGTAAAACTGTAACACTGTCCTGAGTTTTTGCATAGTGGTAAATGAGTATGAAAATTTACACCAACTCTAAAACTAAAACACTAAACATTTAATGAACATAATACTGTCCTGAGTTTTTGCATACTAGTATAAAAAGTAAAAAAGTATAAAAGTACAGTATAACTATAAAATAAACTAAAGGTTCTAGCATTGACATTTGCAAAGTGGCAAAGCAGCATATGAGTTAATGTACACAGTATATGTATGAGGTAGTAGTTCATGTTGTTATAGAGGCAAAAGTGGCATATGCAGTAAGGCACATTGGGCATCCTTAAATAAGGCTGGTCAAAGAATACTGTATGTGTATCAGCAGTGGTGTAGATATAAAAGTAGTGTAAATGTAAACAGTAGTAATAAATGTAAGCAGTGTTAATAAATGTAAATAGTATTAATAAATGTAAACATTGAATGTAAACAGTAGTATGTAAACAGAGAATGTATATTATGACTATAGGCAGTGATGTAATACAAACATTAGTGCAAATATGAGCAGTGCAAACAGAATGAGTTTTGATGACACAGAGTCCAGTGTTAAAATCTTTGTGTTTTTGGAGTTAATGCCCTTTAAAAAGGACTGCCTTGGTGAAAAAAAGTGTTGGAACAACACTATCTTTTAATCTGACAGTCTGCCCTGTCCGATCAAAGTCCTCAGACCTGAAGTGATCACTGCAGAGCAGTGTCCTGTCCAGGGCAACAAAACCCTCTCTTCTCAGGGCAACTTCCCACTGCCGCCTCCTCTCTCTGGTTTTGGGAAACCTTAAAAACATGAAGAAGCTGGTCATTATTTTCCACACTTCCTTTCTTTACCTTTGAATTATAGTAATGACAAGTATACACATATATCATACTTTTGGTGTGCTTGCATTTACTTTTGGTACAATAAAACAGCTATTAAAAATGGTATCAAAAAGAAACACTGAATCATAATCATAATTTATATAAAGATACTTTTACAAGCCTTATACCATACCATACCATTTTATTTATAGAGCACTTAAAACAACAACAAGGTCAACCAAAGTGCTGTAAATATATGTCATTATTATGTAAATATATATTATGTATAATATTATGTCAATAATATTATCTCACATTTTTTGTGTGTAGTGTGACGTGTAATGTGCACTGATCCAAAATATAACTATGATTATTCTAATTAAAGTAATAATACTGTCACAGAGTCTTACAGGTGAAATGTGATCCCAAGGTTTCTTGTTTTGATGTTACGTCTATTGGAGCATCCATAGGCTGCACAAAAGTCAGGCATCTTGTCAAAGAGTATTTCTGTAAAACACAAAGCAGTAATTAGTTTTGAACATACCAAACCGCTTGGAAATCATGTGCAGCTTTAGTTCAGTTAAAAACAAAGAGCTCCTAGTGATCTAAGAATGCTGGGGAAATGTTTGGAATACTAGCTAGCCCTTAATCAAAGGCTCTTGTTAATAGTCTGCTAATAAATACAGTCATGATCAAGACAGTCATTTAGACAAAAGATTAGTTTGTTTTAAAATAGTTATTGGTGTAATAAAAACAGAATTTAAATTCTAGATTCTCGATGAGTGTGACACCCAAAACACGAATAAAACCTTTTAAAAAAGACGAAACTGCTGTCTGATTACCAAAGAAATCATAGCCACGTTAATAACGTTTTTAAAAACATAAACCGTTTGTAAATCCGTCAAGATTACAGCGAGTTAAGCGTATTTTTGTTTGTATAAATCCCTCACCTCCATACGGTTTCCACAGCTGCAGCTAATGTTGCTGTCTGTGGCAAGATGGCCGCCGCCGCTGACTCCTCCTCAGCTTATCTAGTGTATATATCTATGGAAGTCACACCTGCAGCCATACTGTTCATAATGTGAAGAACAGAGGGTGCGATGGAGGGTAGGACTCATTTAAAAAATGTTGCAGTGATGGGGTCAGCAGGGGAACCTGAGGGTTTCATATGACCAATGACATCATTTAGAAAAGAGAGGGTGTTAGAGAATTCAAACATTGATCGTTTAAAACTTATTACTTTAATGTATTCTGATGAATCATTAACCAGTTTGCTTTCCTAAAAGTCTTTCTGTATGAAACAAAACATCTCTGAAGAACACAACTTGTTGCTTCCTGCACACAGAACAAAAACACTGATTAGGCCAGCTCATGTTTTAATCACAGATAAGGTTTTGACATTACGTTATTGTTTGTTTTGACACTGCCACGTTTTCCATGTGCTATCTGAAACTGTCTTCCTGTTACTCATCATTGTCATACTCTTGAGAGAATAAAAACCCAGCATGCACTTTCCAATTCGGATTTGATCTCAAACAGTTTTGAAACATGTTTCAAAGTGTCTTGAGGTGATCTCCCATTTTCAAAGTCTGCTGCTCTGAAAATTAATTCTTGTCTCTCTTCTTGTGTGGTTCGTGTTTAAGGTGAAGGTGTTTAAAAATCCTCCATCATTGGTTCCCTGACCGGGATTTTCCTCTTACTTGTCTCCGGTGGACCCAGAGGACGGACGCACTACTAGCCCATGCACGGCATTGTCAAAAGTCTGGTAAGGGTGGACGTTTTACCCCGCCACGCCAGCGTTCTTTAGGTCCGATTCTCTGGCCATCGACGGGACGGTTTGACGGAAGATCCAGTCGAATACCACACGAACCTGCAAGGAGTGAGTACATATTATTGCTTCGTACGGCGGGAAGTACGTTAAATTGCCTTGTACGGCATGGTAGTACCGTTTTGGGTTGCCTGGCACAGCGAGAAGTGCTGTAAATTGCTTTGTACGGCATGGTAGTACTGTTTTTGGTTTGCTTGGCACAGCGAGAAGTGCTGTAAATTGTTTGCTTAAGTACAGCTTGAAATACTAGTTTGGGTTGTTTAGCACAGAGATAAGGCGCTATAAATTTTTCTGACGTACAGCGGGAAGGTACGGAAATAGGACATTTTTCTTTTTAGACGCGTCCTGTTGAAGTTGTGTTCGTCTGTTTGCCTCTGTGGGGCCTAAAAATATGTGTCGTTGTTGTGCTTCTCTGCGGGCCCCTAAGTTGCGATTCGTCCGTCTGCCTTCTGTGTGTTCTTAGGAATGTGTGTGCATTTTTTATTGTGCCTGTCTGCGGGCCTATCTATCTCTTTGTTTATCTTTCTCTCCCTCTGTGTGTATGTGAAAATATAACTGAGGTATTTTGAACTGACTTTCTGATCACAAGGTCAACTTTATAAACCTCCATTAAAGAAAAAACTACAAAAAAGCATTATATAAAAATCGCTCCGAGCCTAGAACGTTGCCAGATAAATACTACAACCAGATTTCTGAGAAATTAAATGATTACTAACTTACAAGATGAAACCTGTGCTGACAGCAGTCCGTAGGCCCAGCTCGTCCAGGAACATGTTTGGGGCTGGAGGTATCGTCTCCTACAAAGAAAAAACACAGATAATAACACTGATTTAAGCTACTAGCACTCTCCATTTAAAACATGACTAAATGATATAAAACGTTAATCGTTGTATTTTTCTGCACTTATGAAACAATTATAACGGGATAAAATCTCTGAAAACGCATCCGGAAACACTAGCAGGAAAGCTAACTAGAATTTTTAATTTAAAATAAAATATTTGCATGCATATCTCAAACATACTAATATAACCGAATGGTTTACTAACGTTTGGCTGATCGATCAATCTCTTTTACAAAATTCTGATCCAAACAGTTTAGGTTTTAAAGCTTAACAAACTAAAACTTTGAACATTCTGCATTGAATTTGGCGTTAGCGTAGCTATTAGCTAGCGGCCCATTTCTTAACACTTTTAACGATAAAAAGTCCAAATTATTTCGCTAAAACCAAGCGGGCATGATCACGTTTCTTGTATTGAATATCTAAAGGTGAAACTATCCGACTTTAATCAGCTAATGTTACTTTTTTGGTCGACAATTCAAATCTCGAAGTCGACGTGATGTCACGCATCACGTGATTTCAACATCAGGTTGCGTTGTGGGGGTAAACTGCGGTTTAGACCATTGGAATTCGTTTTGTTCAGAGGCTCTGGTTTTGTTTGCTAGTAAAGTCGAATCGAATATTTTTGTGTAGCACACATCTTTGGAAGGATGTCTTATGAATACGAAGACAGTTTACTACCAGAGATGCGCGACAGCGGGACAGTATGAAACTGAAACTGTCTGGACTCCAAAAATGTCCGTATAAACTACCGGTTGATATGTGGGTAAATAATAATAATATATACAGTATTTGTACCTCTTTATTTTATCTTTTTTAATGTTCTGATTTATTTGCACAACGGGAGCTGCAAAATTATTTTATTGTTCATTATCTAACAGCAGTTAAGACTTATAAACACACATGGTTAACTTGCAAACACTGTGGTTATGTGCAATAAGGTTATGTGCAATAATGGCCACCTGACTTTTTGATATGGCTGATACTGTTGTTTTTACTGTATTTTTTATCTATTTTTATTCAATTTTTACCTCTGTATTTTATCTTTCTTAATGTTCTGATGTATTTGCACAACGGGAGCTGCAAAATTATGTCGTTCATTGTCTGTGGACCGCACAATGAAAGACTGCAGTGTATTTTTCAGTGCAACAATAACAATAAAAATTGTTTTCTCTAATTGTTGGTTCTTTATCATCTTGTTTGTTAGCTGTTGTATACAAGCAAAAGTTAATTAAGTCTCACAGTGTTGCAGAACAAGTATGTTTGTCAAAGTCTGAAGCAAAGACGCACATTCAATACTGTTAATGACACCTATACTTTAAGCTTGTTTAAACTTCATGTCAGTGGTAGAACTAATATTTTTAAAAGTTTTTCATACTGAAACTGAATATGCAAAAATGTTCACATAAAAAAGGGAAACAGCACAACATAAATGATGGTTTCGTCCTATTTTTAATGTTTATTACTCATTGTATTAAAGACAGACAATTTTTTTTTCATAATTTGTATCCTATCTAAGCATTTCAGTTTTAAAACAGCTCTTTCACATGCCACCGAAAATACAAATCAAATCAAAGGATTGCAGAAGAATAAAAAATATTATGACACTATTTTCAGAAAGTATTACTTTCTACAATAATTATCAAATAAACAAACTAAAATTTGAACTTTACAAATGAAACACTATCATACCATATATACAACTGTAGGCTCAATTGGTCAATATTTTTAAAACAAAGCCAACAGGTTAACTGCATGCAGCAGTACTATTGTCTAAAAACAATCCCCTGTCCCAGGTTTGTCAGTGATGCACAAACAGTCAGAATTTTGTCACAGCTTGACAGTGGGCAATCCATACTTTCGTCTTTGCAACTCTGTATGCAGCGAACAGGTAAAGAACCTTTCAGGATACCAAAACGGTTCATCAGACCAATCACTCGCTCCACATGTATCCTGACAGGAACCTTCAGAAGAGCAGGAACCTGAGGAGGAGCAGGAACCTTCAGAGGAGCAGGAACCTTCAGAGGAGCAGGAACCTTCAGAGGAGCAGGAACCTGAGGAGGAGCAGGAACCTGAGGAGGAGCAGGAACCTGAGGAGGAGCAGGAACCTTCAGAGGAGCAGGAACCTGAGGAGGAGCAGGAACCTTCAGAGGAGCAGGAACCTGAGGAGGAGCAGGAACCTTCAGAGGAGCAGGAACCTTCAGAGGAGCAGGAACCTGAGGAGGAGCAGGAACCTTCAGTGGAGCAGGACAGATGAAATTTTTCGTGAAACTTCAACTTCTTTTGCAGACAGTTGTGTTTTGCCCCTAGTAAATGCTGGTGTCAGGAGCTCTGCGCTGCACAGTGTGGCAAAGTCAATCAATGAATTGTTGACATGCGTGTCATCTTCCGACGGCTGTTGTGAAGCCAAATGATGTGTTGGGGATGCTGTGGATCTCTCTGGCATGGAAAGCTTTCTTCGTGCTTTGGGCGTTACTGCTGTTGGAAAAAGAGGAGAAATATTTTAATCATGTTAGCAGTAACACACAGTACTTTAATATTTCTGACACACACATGAACACAATATTAGAACTTTCTTTGTTTTAGGTTTCAGGTTTTCCTCACTGTTTAGGTTATCTGTTATGAAGATATATATATTAAGTTACGTATTCCCTTAGTAAATTAAATCATTACATACCTGGTTTCTTGGCCCTCCGAGCAGCTCTTTCATATCGTGCAACCTTTAGGGAAGGTTTGTTAGCTGTAACTTCAACTGACTCTGGGCGCTGAGGGAAGATGGATGGAACATAGTCTGGATGGGACTGGACATTTACTTTCCGTCCTAAAGATAACAAAGACTAGAATTACAACAGTCTCAGAAAAGGTGTATTTTTACGTATTTGACTCAACACTGGCCAGGCAAGTGCATGGCCTACTGATGTTTAATCAATTACAGTGCTAACAACTGTTATAAATTACCTCTATTTTCTTTTTTATGTTTCTAAAAGCAATACTAATACGTACCGGTAATAAAATGTGCCGAACACACATATGTGTGCTTGCTTCGTGGTGATCAAAGCTTTGCAGGATTTACAGATCCATCTGGTTTTTGGATGCCTCTGTTGACTGCAGCTTTCAATTTCTCCCTTCTCGCTCCTGATGTAGGAAAAATGAAGTAGTTTCTATCGGGATGTTTTTTTATGTGCGAAATGCAGTCCTTAACGCAGCAACTTTTCACCATTTTACCAATTTCACCCGCCGAAGCACTCGTTTGTATTCCCCCAAACACGACTTCCGCAACACAGTCACGTGACAAAGTACCCGGCTGTTCGACTTCGAGAATTGCAGTCCACTGGACGCTAATGCCTCCTACCCACTGCACAACTCGAAACGCGCCTGCCGTCCCCTTTTGGCCGCTGGTCACGGTCCCACTGAACCACTGAACACCGTCTGATGACGTACACTAGGGGGTAGCAGAGGGAGGGGTCTCTGGCTTGTTTTCCGGGTTCAGTTGTTGTTTTAACTGCACCTCCGACGGTCTTCGATGAGATTAAAACTTTTTTTTATGTTTGGGGTGATCTACACTGGAGAGGACAGCAGCCTGTCAGCAGCAACTGTAAAAATGCCACGTTTCTTACCGGAGTTTGGTTCCAATTCCTGGAGGCTCGATCCGGTGAGTTTAAAAAGTCCGAAAAAAGTCCCGTTGTGGTTGTGTAATCAGATAGCGAGGCTCTCCCGACTGTTTGCCGGATGCGTCGAGCCGCCAGAGATCAACATTTGGGACGTCGGCGGCTCGACGGCGACGCGCGCGTGCGTGTGCAGGCTGCCACCGCGCCGCTTCGATCACTTGAATCTCGCCGCTTCCTTGTTCGCCGTGACTCCACGCGTCTCCTCCATAGACTTTGAATGTAAACCGGCCGCTTCGGCCGCTCGACAAAGGGGGCAGTGGGTACGAGGCATAACGTTGCTACGAAACTTCATCGCCCGTCTAAAATCCATAAATAGGTAGTCATTTTGTAAAAACCGGACGCTTCAAATTTTTGTTTTCGCTGCGAACAAACGCTGAGAAATTTGCTTACCGATTTTAGTAAATATCTTTTAGATGAATGCGGAGAAAAAATCCAAGTCTGACGTGTCACCATCACAAGTACATTGCACTTTGACCCCGGAAAAAGAAAAACGTCAAAACTCCTGTAGAGACCCATAGTGGCCAAAAGAAGGTACTGCAGGATCAAATAGAAATTAAAGCTTTCTGTCAATCTTAGTGATTTAATTAAGCAATATAAATAGGTCAAATTAAGTTTAAAAGGTTTTTTAGATTTCAAGAGCTGTTTTCCTTTTAGGAGTTATTTCCATTGTGCAAATCAGGATCTTTTAAAGATAAATGCTATGTCCCAAAATAGAACTGGCTATCATATGATTATTTTTGAACCTGGCTTTTAAAATTTACATTGCTATTTTTTTTTTCTCAAAGCATCCTGAGAAGACAAGGGTCTGTGGAACAGGGGGGTGAGTCTGGCTGTGCCCACAGAACACATAACAAGTAGCCTTCACCAAAGCTAACAACTAAAATAGGTCATTACAGCATACTGTGTCTGAGTAAATTATAACCCATAAACTTAAACATAAACATAGATACTACAAAATTTGCAGATTAATTTACCTTTTTTAGACGATAATTTAAGTTTTAGAAGCTCGAATACAAAATAAAAACTTGACACTTGTAAATTATATACGGTAACTAAAATATCTAACAGTCATGGGAAATAATGGAAGTAAAAAATCTCCTACAGGAGTAGAAACAAGCACAAAAGATTTAAGATTCATGAGCCAAAAACATCCGGAATCAGTTAAATATGTCAAAGAATGGATGGCAAAATATAAGATAGAACCCAACCTTAAAGCAGACACCTGGAAAACACTTGTTTCTGTACTGAAGAACCAAATTATTCTAAACAAAGGCAAGAAGAAAGAAAAAATAGAACACCAATTGGCAATTGCTAAAATATGGCTGTATGAATCACTAATTAGGCGTGAAGAGATAAAAACATCTACGGAGGCCAAACTCCAACAAAAACAAATGTCAAAAATGCAGTCCTCCACTTCACAACCTCCTTGCTCCTCTTCGAACGCTTTCCCTCTGATACAAGTCATGAATCCAGCTGCAGATATAAAAGGCAACCCGCAACATGCTTTAGTTTTTAGGCCGTGGACCCTCGAAGAGGCTAGAAAAGCTGTTGAAGGGGTTAGCAGTCACTTAGAGGATCCTGAAATGTGGATCATGGATATGGAGGGTATTATACATTCCTATTGCCTTAATGGTCATGAGACCGGTGAAGCAGCTCAGTCGTCTTTGGGAAAACATTGGGCCCGAGTGCGTGGTGACTACACTGGCAGGGGAAATGATGGGGCCCCCCTCCCCTATGATGTAACAACCCCAAACTACCTAACTGGACGTTACAAGCAACAGTGGGATGCTCTTTGTGGTAGAGTGTGCACCGTTTTCAAACGAAAAACTGATTACGCTGTACTCTCTTCAATCAAACAAAAACAAGGGGAAGATGTCGATGATTTTAAAATAAGATATGAAAAGGATTTCAAAATTTATAGTGGTATCGATTACACTAACGAGCCAACCTCAGCTTATCAGCAACAGCTGAAGAACGGTCTGCTACAATCTTGTACTCCAAACGTTTCAGATTGGATAAAGAAACACTTTGTAGAACTGGACACTTGTACTGTTGAGGTTTTTATGCAATGGGCACGTCATGCTGAGAAAGTGCTGAAAAAGAAAACAGGAGATAACCCTGACAACAAAACAAATGTGTTTTACAGTAATGACCCAGACTCAGAAATATATTACAATGCTCCTATGACTAACAGCAACAGAAGGAGACACATGAGACCAAGAGGCCATGGTTTTAACAGATACATACCACAGTATGACTGTCCCCGACAATATCGTCCTGCCACCTGCTGGAGGTATGGCGAGTTCGGACATGAAAGACGTGACTGCCAGAAAGATTTAGATCATCCAAACAGAGGAGAATTTGCTCACAGAGAAGCATTTCCTATGACAAGAAACCGCTCTGATAACTGGGACGGTTATAATGCATGGCTATTGATAACACTCCCAACTCCAGCTCTGTCGAAGAACAGGAAGTTGTGAATATTTGTTCAGCTTTGGATTTATTGAATCCTTTGAAAGAAAGACCTTATATAACGCTTAAAGTCAACTCAGTTTATGTGGATTTTCTTTGCGATACAGGTGCATGTAAAACAGTTTTAAAAACCAGTGTTCCTGGTCTGAAACCATCACAAAACTCCATCTGGGTAAAATCAGCAGATGGCCTGACCAATAGACAAAGCATTTCCAAACCGGTGTACTTCACAGATGAAGAAACTGGTTCTTGCATTTCAGCAAATATTGTAATATCACCTGACTGTCCCGTAAATTTACTAGGCAAAGATTTACTGACAAAACTGGCCATTGCAATCATTCCCGTCATGGACGGAATGAGAGCCACAAGATTGGACAAAACTCAGATTTATGTAAATCAAAGCCTGATCGATGTTTACTGCTCACATGACCTGGGTTCAACTGACAATCTAACAGCTGTTTCCTTTTTGATGCAGGAAGCAGGTAATGTGCTGACAAAGAAGGAGGATGAAATGCCTCTGAGCCAATTACAATTAGACATGAGTTTTCTCTCAGAACGTGATGAAACTGACCTGAAACATTTACCTAACACATTGTGGTCTTTAGGACCTTCTGATGCTGGTTTGTTAAACTCCATCCTGATGAGCTCAAACAATGATGACATGATAAATAAAACAGTCCTTCTAGACATGCAGAAAGCTGCACCTAGAAAGGAAAAGCAGATGTGGGAAACTAAAAGCACACAGCTTAATGCTTATGGTTTGTATATGAGAATCACTCTGTACTCTGTTAGGACAAGAGCATGTTTCATAGTGAACGGCTGGTGTCAGAAGTGGGATATCACTAATCTGCTGAGATCTGAACACCTCCATGACTACAGCACCAATCTATGGTGGCAACTGATGAACAAAACTGCTTATGAAGGGAAAACTACCAACTGCTACGTCTGTGCTCATCTACCCTATGCCACCCACAATTCAGGTTTGCAACCTGCTACTGTGCACACAGACCAACAAGCGTGCCTGTATGGACTAAGCACCCACCCAGGAACAGGCAGCTGGGTAAGACGAGACTACACGAAACCACTGTTTGATGAAGCGAAAGGTATGCACACAGACCTACACAGACAATTAGCCATGGTGACTATGGGATACAACTTCATGTCAAATTGCAGCGTCACCTCAAATGTCATGCCTCTACCCCAGACGCCCATCAAACAGCCTGAACTGATCACCATGACACATCTGCTGCCAAGCATTTTGGGACTCTGTGTTTTCAACAATGGAACCATCCCAGTGGGCCTGGTACTCTGGAACTTATGTGACAGAGTGTATTCATTCTGTGATGTCACCTATCCACGTACAAATACACTGAACTATGTACATTGCGTTTTCTGTAAAGCAGGACTGCATTATGAAAACGCCAACTGTTTTGAGTCAGGAGATGTCATCGATTGCACACACCTCCTTGAACAAAGGACTTTCAACATCAGCAAGCCAACAAGAGGACGACAGGAAACCACCCACTGCAGCATTGCAGTGCCAGGTGACAAAAGCTGTTGTATTTTAACTGACTGGTATTTCTTGTGTGGACACAGGGCCTATACAGCATTGCCACCTAATTGGGGGGGCCTTTGTGCTTTGGTCCCCCTATCCAACACGATGCTTGTGCTGAGGAAGGCACCGACGCCCACAGCCCACAGGTCACGACGCTCTCCAATGCCTGAGATAACAAGATGGGGAGGGCTCACCACCAGCACCGACGTCCCATGGGAATTCAGGATCTGGAATGGAGGGGAAAAGTTCTTCCAAAGCCTCTTCCCATGAGTAGGAGTCGGTTAAGTATGAATTCACGTTGAAATCAACAGGTATGCCCTCCCCCGCCTCATCAACGACACCTACAAATCAGCAAATGGAACTCTGGGAGAGCTGAAAGCAATGGGAGAGATGATCCTACAAAACTGAGTCGTTCTCAAACCTCCTGACTGCATCATGAGGAGGCGTGTGTAAAATTATTGGTGAATCATGTAGTACCTACATCCCAGATGAATCAGGAACAAGAGGAGACATCCACGATGCCTTGCACGATCTGAGCGAACTCAAAAAAGTATGATGAGAGCAGGACTAAAAGAACAGACCCCACCGACCCATGGTCATGGTTCACCTCTGGACTATGGTGGCACCTCCTCCTCCTAAGAATCTGCACACCAATACTGATGATATTGTTTCTATTTTTTCTTATTATTTGTATAGTACCATGTCTGAAAAATATGGGGATGAAAGTTTTTACAGGTACTCTAATCAGTCTACACCAAACCCATTTCGTTTCAAATGATGAGGATTATACCCCGCTGGAGTCAGTGGGACATGATTTGTATGATAAATAGCCTAAAAAGAAAAAGCAGAGTGATTCTAGTGCTGAAAGTGTTTCACAATAACCAGTGCTGTAATGATGTTTTGGTTTTCTAGGCTACATTTAAGATCAAAGTAATTTTCAAACCAACTAAAACTTTTTCTCATTTTTTGTTGTTTTTTCTTTTGGTTTAAGTCCATAAAGGACCTTAGTTCATAAAGAACTTATTTTTACTGTGCGCCTCAATGATCGTTTCCCACATCTTTTACAAACATTGTTTTTTAACTGTTCATCTGATTAAGTTGTAACCAGT
>JBBPBX010020497.1:30601-43319 GCA_038048925.1 Garcialebias charrua | reverse complement strand
AGATCGCCGGTTCAAGCCCCGGTACCGACAACATAAAAAATGTGGGTGGGATAAGTGAAGCAGTCACACCTGTCTCTGCCCCACTTTGGGCCCTTGAGCAAGGCCCTTAACCCACATGATCTGCTCCCCTGGGAACCCCGGATAGCAGCTCTCTGCTCCACACAAAGGGCTGTGGTAGCTCGGTGGTCTGTGGTTGTGTCAGGAGGCATCCGGCGTAAAAACAATTGCCAAGTCTTCGTGCAACTAGTTCACTGTGGCAACTCCTGACGAAGGGAGAAGCCGAAAGAAGAAGGGAAAAAAGCTTACATTTATTGATTGCTATTATCAGTAATAGACGTTGCGGTTACTGAACATAATTTATAAGGAGTCCCAGGAGGGACTGATGCAACGCATTCCATTTTGAACTTAAAAGTTTTAACAGCAGCTGAAACTGACTATGAAAGAAAATAATTCACAGTCTAATAAGGAGTCCCAGGAGGGACTGATGCAACGCATTCCATTTTGAACTTAAAAGTTTTAACAGCAGCTGAAACTGACTATGAAAGAAAATAATTCACAGTCTAATGTGGTAGTATACAAAGTGAAAAAAAACTTGGGTTTACTTGAATTGCCATGTACTGATAAGTTTAAACTGAATAAGTTTTATTTAGTTATGATGCTCTTTCTTTTTCATTATTATGCACATCCATGTGGCAGACATTTACATTTATTTTAAACCATACAAGTAAGTGTATTGTGAGATTTTTATTATCTTTATATATGTAGATGTAAAGAGGAATCTGTCAAAATTTTGAGCCCACCAATGTATTCTCTGGTTTTCTACATCATAATTCTAATCCAGTTTTTCAGGAACATATTGTAACTAGATCTCCACTCTCAAAACATATCATTCTTATTGCTAATAACACACATAAAAAATAAAAAAAAACATTAAAAAAACATGCAAATATGAAATTAAAAATAAGATACGTTAGTTTGAAAACTAAGTTTAACATTCAGGAATCTAGAGACAGGAAGTGCTAAAGGCCCCAGTATAGCTCTGCGTTTGGCCGTACGTAGGTAAACGCTCTGCCCTGCATCTGCTCAAATTACGTCAAGAATTTGGTGCAAAAATGCTGGAACCTCACGCTGAGCTATGGGAGTGAACTGCCTGCGTAAATTACGCGTGTACGGACCGGCGTACGACCGTACGCAGAGCTATACTGGAGCCTTTATTGTCCCTTTACGCTGGCTGACAACATCACTACAGCATTAACAATGTCAGTCAGCACAAGGATGATATTTGCAGTGTTTTGGTGAGGTCTCCAGGCATGCATTAAAATGCAGTGAGCTCCTGTGTGCTTATACTGTGGACATAATAGGTCCACATTACTTTTAAGCTTGCACAAAACTTTTGCAATTGTGAGATAATATCTTAGATATCAAGGTTCTGGTCAAAGCATGCAGCAGTGGTGGCAGCAAATCAGTGATACGGGGTGCACACATACTGGTGTGGCTTGATGATCAAGAAATTTAAACAGGACTGACCATGCTGGCTTTAGGTCCAGATTATGAACGAGATTGTGACAAAATCTCAGAAAATAGTTCAGTTGCGATCTGCATGGTTTTAGTGTAGAAACATTAACATGAAACTCTGTCCCCAAAAACATCAAGAAACCTCGGTTATTCAATGGATGGCTTTATTTACATTGGGTTTCTTGAGGAAAAATAACATGCTATTACATATATTACAGTGGGATTAAAGAGAATTTACAAAATAATCCAAGAATTACTCATGAAGAACACAAAATGAACACAGCCGTCTGGTTTCCTCTGTTTATTAGAAAGGTGTCAACGGAGCAGCATCAATCCTCGTCTGTGCAAAAACGATATGTCATTTTTGTCTCCCTCCACATGCATTCATCGTTAAGCTTTGCAACAGTTTCTTTCTCTTATTTTTTTCCCATGAGCAAGCGGCTTGAAGCTGTCAGAGCCTGCGTGGTGATAACAACCTGGGGTGGAGAATGACACCTTGAGAGTGACAGATGAAAGGGAATCAACTTCTCCCTGGAGCCAACTGTATGGAAGTGATACAGGTTTCTCCCAGTTTCTCTCTCCATCACAGTCCACTACATTAACTTATTTAAATAGGGGGTCAAAACTTTGGTTTGGACACCAGACCTATTTTAAAGTCCAGAACCAGAAGAAGAAACAGAATTACATTGTGAGTTAAGAAAATTGAGTAATTGTATTTATGAATGAATGCCTTTTTAATCTCTCACAGCCACAGTGCTAATGAACAAGTAAGAAAAGGGCAAACGGACGTGAGTTTGCAAGGTAATTGTGCCTTTGAAAAAAGACAGTTAATACCAACATGAATTGAAGGCAACTAAACTGAGACATCTTCCGATTAGAGCTCTTAAGAAACCCTTTTCAAAAGCCTCTTTCTAGTTTTATATATGTGGTCAGGATTCAGACACCTAATAAGATAGGTGTCACGTTGCTCACACCGCGTGTCATTCTGATATTTATCCTAGTTGTGAAGGACATGTTGAATGAACTTCTATGCGATTCAATTAATAGTGAGCAGCATAGAGTCAGGATAGAGTTGGTCTGGCTTTTATGAAGGTTGCTGACATTATAAGTGATGCGTGTTTTACTCCTTTAAGGTTGAACTCAAGGAAAAGGTAAAGGTTGGGTGACTCACACACTGCAGCAGAGATTAGAGATTGCTCCCCCGGGACAAGCTTTTTTTTTTCTCTTATACTCTTGGCTTCTTCTTCTGTCTCTTACTTTTCTTCTTATGTCGTCTGCAAGCGAGGTCCCATGCTGTGNTCCCTTTATTCATCCTCTCCCCTATTTAAAAAGTGCCCCTTCAAATCTGTATTTATCAATTTTTCAGAATATTAATATTTTGTTTATTTATCATACACAGTCATAAGTAATTTCTGTCAGCAGTGGAAAATAACATTTATAATCCAGGCCGGGAGTTTGATACCATCCCAGGCCACCACCACTCGATTAGCAAACCACCAAGATTGAGTTGAAATTAGTGCACTTTGACACCTCATATGTGTACTTGTTTAGCAACGTGGTGGCCATTGGTGTCAGAAGCATTTGTCATGTGGGGAGGGGTGGGACACACTTGTGGGAGGGTCTGGGGGTCCTCCCCCAGAAATATTTTAATAAAGTAGATGCCATTTTCTGCATTCTGGTGTGTTTTAGCCAGGTTGGTAAACGTAGTTTTACCTACACAAGTAACACTTGATTCAATAAACTCTCGACCTTGACCTCTCGTAGGGTCAAGAGACAAACATGTAGTATTAACACAGTATGAACAACATTTAGGAATTTTTTTTCTAAGAAAACATTAACAAATATTTTACGTTAATGGTAAGATTGCTCTGCCCACGAGGAAATATAACCCAGGGTGAGCTAACCTCAGACAAGCAAACAAACAAGATAGTTGTAATGGTGTGAAGCTCACAGTGTTTAGCGAGGCATTTCTGCCTTATCAGCCAACATTAAGGCAAAGAAGACACAAAAAAGTCTAAGCTACTAATAACTTTAAATAGTTACTGTAGTAGATATTTTCATGCCACAGAGCGACACAGGGCAAGAACTCAAGGGAATTCAGTATGTACTGTAAGAGTGTAAATTTTATATTACACAACCTATTAAACACTTTGTACAAAATCAGTTCAGTGTTGAATGATCATAAACAAAGACTAAACTTGTACAACCAGAAGTTGCAACACATATCTGCATAGAAAACACACAAAACAAAGCACAACTAGCATTAACCTTAAATTTAAACGTTAAGTGTACAATGTAATTATGACAAATACAGGAGGATTTACGGAATGAACTGTATCCACCCTCTAAACGCTCAGGGTAACACGTGTTTAAATTACATGTCATAATTTCTCATCTATTCATTTTCACTAATTGATTATGTAACAACAAATATGTTCTTAATCTCAATGGGACTTTACCTGGCAAAAAAAGTTTAAATAAAATAATATAATACAAGTATTGTAATGATCATATAATGTTTTAGTGGAGTTTAAATGAAGGGTACACAAAATCTGAATTCCTGGACATTTCAGCATTAATCTTTTTTTTTGAGGGGGGGGGGGGGTCAGATCCTATTAATCATATTCTAAAATTTGTAATATCCTTTATAAAAACTTAAAACATTTGTTCTATTAAGTTTTGGCTCACTTAACTAAACTCATTAAGCTAGCTGTGCTGACAGGCTGCAGCGTTTTCACCCCAAGTGTTTCTGTCTTATCCAACAAAGTTAAGTTAGGTCCTCCAGACGGTTTCTACTTCCAGAAGCCGTCCAGAGGACCTAACTTAACTTTGCTGGATTTTTCTACCTGGATTATTGAGCTTGAATCAGGGTATTTCTGTTTTACATGCTCCATTACAAACAAACATTAATTTACTGTACTTTGCTGCATCACCCCCAATGCTTTTCTATTTTTCATCCTCTCTCTGCTGCACCTTTGTCTTTGTCTCTCTTGGTCCATCTACAAGCTTTAAGACCCAAACTTGAGAAACGCACAGACATGCACGTTCCGCGTAATCCTCTCGCATCAGTCCACAAAGGCGGGCGCGCGATCTGTGTGTCTCTTCTCCTATGCTCTGCTCAATCTGCTTACAGACAGCCTCAGAAAGACAGAGGAGGGGCAGGGGAACTCAGTGAGACCTGAGTGAGCCCGGTGCAAGAGCAGCTGTTTATTTAAAAAATAATCAAGTGCGACCCAAACGGAGCCCTTTAGTCAAGTCCCTCAGTGGGCACTGAGCAAGACCAGGCAATCAGCTAGGAAATGTCCCGGCACTCCCAATGGCCATTCCGTCCCTGCTGATAGGTGATCAGTGGAGCAGGAAAACTGAAAGATCCGGAGCTATTGACAAAACATCCGGGGCTTTAGGCCCGGAAGCGCTGGTCTAACGACGCACCTGGTCGTGTTAGCAGCGTTAGCAAGTCTTGTTAGCAGGTACCTTCAGCAGCATGATGATAATAAGGACTGCAGCAGCTGCCTTCCAGACTGCCCTCCATAAACGGGTCCAGCAGACAGAGAACATCCAAGGTCCCCCCGCAGAACCAAGCGGGCCTGCAGAGCTCGGTTCGATAAAGCAGATGGAGGATTTGTTAGAGTCAGAGTCAGAGTCAGAGAGTCTTTATTGTCATTTGCACCGCATGTGGTACATGAGATGAAAACGAGATTATGTACACGAGGTCCCAGTTACATCCAACAACAAATGAAAGAGAAAAACAGTAATAACATCGAGAACTAACTAAGAAAAACATCAACTAGTAATACACTAAGCCTAATATAGTGGGAATAAACAGCAGCACGAACATGAGTTTGTATGAGCAGATGGTCACAGATGAACACAGCAACAAGAAAACATATCAGCATCAGCATGATGTGATATTTTGCAGTGTTTATTTTAATTTTATTTTTATTTATTCATGAGTCTAACAGCCTCAGGGTAGAAGCTGTTCCTCAGTCTAGTGGTTCTACACTTGATGCTCCTCAACCTCCGTCCTGAGGGGAGTGGGGCAAAGAGTGAGTGTGCTGGATGAGTGAGGTCTTTCATGATACAGGTGGCTCTTTTCCTGCATCTAGAGGTGTAAATGTCTGTGATGGTGGGGAGACTGACTCCAACAGACTTCTGTGCAGCCTTCACCACTCTCTGCAGAGCTTTCCTCTCTTCAACTGTGCAGCCTCCATGCCACACGTTGATGCTGGAGCACAGGATGCTCTCCACTGCACACCTGTAGAACGAGGTGAGAACTGGGCTGCTCAGATTAGCAGCGTTACAAGGTCCCGTCGGCAGCCCAATGGTAACAGTGACCGCAGCAGTTGCCCTCCCTGACTGCCCTCCAGATCCGGGTCCAGCAGACGGAGAACATCCAGGTTTCCCAGCGGAACCGAACGGGTCCATAGAGTTCAGTCCGTGCAGGCAGATGGAGGATTATGGAGACAGCCGCCATGACAGGCCTGAGCCCGAGGCAGGAAGGACTGAACTACGAGGGCAGGAAGGCACAAGGGCAAGGCAGCAACACAGAAAACTCCACAAGTGTGTCGCGGTCATACCCGTACTGTGGATATGCATTGTCGGTGCAAAAAAAAAGGTTAAAGCAAAAAGAACTAAAAAAGATCTGACATTTTCAAAGCAATCAGATTCTGAACAGTCTTATGGCATTTCATCCGACTTTTATGTAATTGAGTATTCTGTTTTATTCCACATTAAATATTTCTATAGAACAGGACAGTACTTTTTACATGAGAGCCTTTCTATATTTAAAATTTCCTGAGATTTGCAGGATAAAACTACATTCAGAGTCTGTTTTGTGACCTTTTCACATGCTAAGTGGTGCCCTTCTGCTAATTTATCCTGCAGGAAAATGTTATCTTTCAAGTAAGGTCAACAACAATTTAAGGGAGACGTTTTAAAATTAGGAAACACTTTTCTTGCCCATTCTTTAAATCTAAAAACCGCTTAAGGTCACTTTAGCTTTGTGGCTAAAAACACCCGATGAAAATGGATGTAGATATCCTAACTGGGCCTTCCTGAAAGCAGAGAAGAAACTCAAACAGGACTCCAGTCAGCCATCAGATGAAAAGAAGGAACCCAGAGCCAGACCAGTGGTCGTTCCATATGTTGCGGGAGTATCAGAGAAACTGAGATGTTTATTTTCTAAACATAATGTGTCAGTGGCTTTTAATCCCCAAAATACATTATGGCAAAGACTGGTCCATCCCAAAGATCCAGTCTCCCAGCAAAACGGAGTAATATTGTGTATGCTGTTCCGTGTCAGGAGGGCTGTGATCAGTCTTACATCGGGGAAACTAAACAGCCACTGGCCAAAAGGATGGCCCAGCACAGAAGATCAACATCATCAGGTCAGGACTCTGTGGTCTACACTCATCTGCAGACCAGCAATCACTCTTTCAGGGATGAAGATGTTCACATCCTTGATGGAGATTAACATTGAGAGAGGAGTGAAGGAGGCCTTTGTGGAGAAAAACCGTCCATTAAGGGTGCGAATCTCTCAGTGTCTGGAGAATCGATTCGATTCTGATTTTTGGTGTCAGGATTCGATTCAAAATCGAATTTTCGATTCAGAAACAATTTTTGATTCAGAAACAATTTTTGATTCAGAAACAATTTTTGATTCAGAAACAATTTTTCTGTTAAAATGGTCATACATTTAGTTTCAGTTTTGTAACTGACAAGCTGAAAAGATTAAACAACAATGTAAACAAATGGAACATTTATTTAAAACAATAATTTTAGGTTCCTTATTGTATTAAATTTTTTGCCGCGTTTGATATTTATACCAAAAATAGTAACAAATTATACAGGAGTGCATATAAATTCTGTAACTTACATTACCAGTATTAGGTTAGCTTTTTGCTCTGTTACTTGTATAAGATTATTGTTTGAATTGATTGTTTGAACTTGTTTTGTTTTTTAAAAAAGGGGCAGATAAAATAAGATTTCTTCTTCTTTCTGCCACCTTTCTTTTTATACATTATTTCATATACTATGAGATATGGTTTTATTTTCTTTATCTTTTGGGTTTTATTGTAAAAAAAAATAGATTTGGGGGCTTTTAGAATCGATTCTGAATCACCAGGACTAAGAATCTAGATTATTTTAAGAAATAGATTTTTTTTCCTGCACACCTACCGTCCATCATTAAACAGGGGCGGAGGCCTCCATGTCCAACTGTCCCTTCTTACAATGCTGTTATTGCTGGAATCACTCAACCCCCTGTGAATAGCAAGCAGCCATCAGGGCACTAACTATTACGCTGATGGTCCTCCTTTTGCATGTGAACAACTACCTGTAGTTTTGGCTGTCACCGTCAAACTGGTTGATCCACTATGAGAAGGTGCTCCGAACCGCAACCTCTGCGTTCGAGAGTTCTGACAGGGGGCCATGTACAAGACAGCTGTCACTGGGGGATCACAGCGGGAGTGCAGACGGAAGTTGCACAACTTTTTTTCACTCAACGGGGGTAAAAGACGTGCGACAAGAAGTATAAACCAGCCTTGAGTTTGTTGCATTGCCTTGAACAGAAGTTTTTTGGAAAAAAGACAAAACATTTAAACAAAAAGGAACCCATCCAGAGGACCTGACTCAACCTTGTTGGATACAGAAATATATATTTAGTATGAAAAAGATGAACAATGCTCTGTTTTTTAGCATATATAGATTTGCTCAAGTTTACAGGACAGTAAAGAGTGGAGAGATGGTGGAAGAAGAATGACTGCTGTTCAAGTACAAAATATTCAACAAATCTATTCATGCTGGCTAAAAGAGTTTGCTTCAATTTTTACAAAGAGCTGCCTCAAAAAGTGTATGAGCTAGAAATATTGTTTAAATTTATTTATTTATTGCTCAAATAAGGGCAGGAAAATAAATCAGAGTTTGTACTAGATCCGTTTGGAGCGAAGGTCCTCCTGCATAAGAGACATATCATCAAGTGCTTTTACTGGAACTGCTTTTATGTGGAAATAAAAAAATAATGCCATTCCAATCCAACTTTATTTGTAAAGCACTTCACACAGCACAGCAAACCAAAGTGCTGTACAGAAGCACATTAAAACGTAGCTCAAACAAAATACTGTACAGTTAATACCACAAGTGAAATAAAACTAGGTAATAAAAAAATAATAAAAATGCATAAGATCTGATCAAACAACAAAAACAATAAAACCTGCAGAAATCAGAAATAAAAACCAGGTGCAAATAAATAAACTCAACTCTTCACAAAGTGTTAAAATCCAAAGAAATTTTGGATTTTATGAAGAGTTTTAAAAAGAGACATTGCAGAGGGCTGTCTGAGGGGCAGCTTGTTCCGTAATTTAGGAGCTTCTGCAGCAAAAGCTCGATCCCCTCATGCCTGGTACCCACTGCCCCGATTTCGGGCGGCTGAAGCGGCCGGTTTACATTCAAAGTCTATGAGGAGACGCGTGGAGTCACGGCGACCAGGGAAGCGGCGCGATTCGAGTGATCAAAGCGGCGCGGCGGCAGCCCAAGTTCCCTTCGCGGGCACGCGCGCGTCCAAATCAACCTAGCCGTCGAGCCGCCGACGTCCCAAATGTTGATCTCTGGCGGCTCGACGCATCCGGCAAACAGTCGGGAGAGCCTCGCTATCTGATTACACAACCACAACGGGACTTTTTTTGGACTTTTTAAACTTACCGGATCGACCCTCCATGAATTGGAACCAAACTCCGGTAATAAACGTGGCATTTTTACAGTTGCTGCTGACAGGCTGCTGTTCTCTCCAGTGTAGATCACCCCAAACATAAAAAAAACGTTTTATCTCATCAAAGACCGTCGGAAGTGCAGTTAACACAACAACTGAACCCGGAAAACAAGCTAGAGACCCCTCCCTCTGCTGCCCCCTAGTGGGCGTCATCAGACGGTCTTCAGTGGCCAGTGGGACCGTGACCAGCGGCCAAAAGGGGACGGCAGGCGCGTCTTGAGTTGTGCAGTGGGTAACCGGCATCAGAGTTTCAGTCTGGTTTTAGAGACCCTGAGGAGCAGCTGGTCAGCTGATCTGTGAGTGGGTGGGTTTGTAGGGATACAGGAGTTCAGAGAGGGGGTGCAAGGCCATTCAAAGATGTAAAGATGAATAAGTATTTTTAAATGGATCTCAAAATACATCCAGTGGAGTGAGACTAACATGGTGGTGATGTGCTCATATTTACGTGTGCCAGTTAAAAGTTGTGCAGCAGCATTTTGTACTCTCTGCAGTCGAGCAGTGGTGGACCCACTAACCCGCAGATAAAATTTGAACTAACTACCCTAATAGCAATTAATGGTACCTCTGATGTATCCATCCATCCATCCATCCATTATCTTCCGACTGTTCTGAAGTAAGGTCTTTGGGGCAGCAGCTTGAGAAGGGAGGCCCAGTCTTTCCACAGCCACCACTTCCAGCTCTTCTGGGAGGACTCCAACACATTCTCAGGTCAGTTAACAGATGTAGTCTCTCCAGCATGTCCTGGGTCTTCCCCAGTGTATCCTCCCAGTCAGACATGTCTGAAGAATCTCCTGAGGGAGGCACCCAAGGAGCATCCTTACCAGATGTTCAAACCACCTCAACGGGCTCCTCTCGATATGGAGGAGTAGTGGTTCTATGCCGAGTCTCTCTGGATAACTGAACATCTCACCTGTCTCTAAGGGCGAGTCCAGCTACCCTGCAGAAGAAACTAATTTCAACTACCTGTATCCGTTATCGCGTTCTTTTGGTCACTACCCAGAGTTCATGGTCATAGGTGATAGAAGGAATGTAGACCGACCAGTAAACAGGGAGCTTTGCCTTACAGCTCAGTTCCCTCTTTACCACAACGAACTAGCACAGTCCGTAATACTGCAGATGCCGCACCAATCAATCTAGCAAACTCCATTCTTCCCTCACTCCAAGATACTTGAGCTCCTCTGCTCGTGGCAGAACCTCACTTTCGACCCGAAGAGAGCAGTCCACCCTTTTCTGTTTGAGGACACTGATTCTCATCCCAGCTGCTTCACACTCGACTGTGAACCGCTCCAGTGAGAGCTTAAGATCACGGCACAATGATGCCAACAGGACCACATCATCCACAAATAGCAGAGATAACTTCTAGAGGGCACCGAACCGGACTCTGATGTATCTATAAAAGTTTGGCATGCAAGGCAGTGGCAAAGTGTATTCTTTCAAGATGTGCTTGTTTGATTTCTGAGTAGAACTGTAAGAGGCAATGTGGGGTTTAATGATGAGAGTTAACTGAGCTGTTCTGAGTCATATCAGCTGTAAAGTAATAAAACAACAGCAGATCTAATTTCTAACGCCCACACTACAGTATTTTCCAGTCTACATATGAAAACAGCACAATGAAGATCCTCAGATTATGTCATGGGTTTGGTTTTGGTGCGCTGTAACAATAACTAACAGTACAAACTGACACATTCTTTGAAAACTTTCCTTCTTGTTGAAGAAGCAATGCAGTCACTATCAGCGGCATTATCATTTTACATGACACGTGAAGACAAATTGACCTTGTTGAACAATAAGACAATGCATTTGGTTTGACCACTATAGTCAACATCTAGCTAAAACAAACCAGTTAAAGACAGATTTATAATAAAATCCTGCATAGAAACAGCTTTAATTTAATTCTAACGGTAATTTTTATTAATCATACATATTTTTTTGTTTGTTTGTTTGACTTTTTGTCTTTTGATCGTCGGGCTTATGGGCATCAGCTTCAGTTGCGTTTATGGTAGATCCGGCCTTGCCTCCATCTCTGAAAAGTGTTGACGTTTTTGTGTGACAAGTGCTTCTGATGAGCACTATGGGTGCTATAAAATGTATTCTCTTACTGTCCTTAAACATATTACTTATTACTAGTGTTAAAGTTAAAAAAAATCAACAAACTGGATCTTCCTGTTTTTCTGTTTCTGCCACAACAATACAATCCAGTTTACAATTCGATAGCCATAATCCCAGTTCCAAACATGTATTTTCCAGTAAAATAGCCACTGTTCTACTTTCCAGCATTATGTAGTTTTTTTAGTTCATAACAATGCTGTCAAAATGTTTTTTTTGTTTAGTTAAAACCACCCTCACTGTCATTTGTGGTTTTTTTAAACCTGGCTATTCTGATAATGTCTTAGTATTTACATGAAGCTAAAACTTTTAAATATTTGAAAGTTGTTTGTTGTTGACCATTTAGAGCTAAAATAAATGTGACAACACAGCAGACAAACACACAGTAGGACTGCTTCTTTTCTCTTGATAAGTGTTTCACAAAGTTGTTGTGCACCCCGCAGTATGGTAATCTAATTTCAGTCTCTTTTTGTTCTCTTATCCCCTCTCTCCTCTGTCGTCCTCCACATTTTGCCCCTTCTCTTTTCTCTTTTCCGTTTTTCCCTCTTTTTCTCCTTGTCTAGTTTGCTGTGTTGAAGTGCTTCTTAAGGTAAGACTCCCATTTTGTTTTCCTTCTCCTCGCCTCACTCTGATATTTTACCCATAAAGCACAGCATGCCATCTGCACTTGATACAGAGAGTGTATCACCAAACAATTTGGGGCCTCAAAATGTATTTGGCTCATGATTTTATTTTTTTATTTATTATTATTTTTTGCACACTACATCACAATAACACTGTTAGGATAACAAAGAGAAAGTGCAGTAGCAACCCGTCCCACACTCCCCCACCCTCCACCCCACTGCAGAAGTGTGCAGAACCCCCACAGTGGCAAGTACAACACTTTTTTACAGGGATTTTTGCCACCTATTTGATACTTTATTTATCAAACTTTACCTGATAAAGTTTACATTTATAAATCTGTGAGAATAAATATGTTAATAAATCGCAATAAGTCTCGTTCCTCTGGGTCCTACAAGCTGTTATTCAAGGAAAAGTCCACCAGAAACAAACTACAGTTTTTGAAATATTTCCTATTTGCTAGAGTTTTAATGGTATATTGTTTTTTCATGTATTGCTTTTAGACTTGCATCCTTTATAACAATGCTGGTAGACTCACAATAGTTAAAATACATACAGTACATGTGCACCATTATGTTATAAAACTGGCTCTGACCTTGGGTTTGGGCAAACATGGTTTATTTCTAATATCTGTCTGCTGCACACACACACACATACACACACACACACACACACCACACATACACACACACACACACACCACACATACAC
>JBBPBX010020497.1:5709-30446 GCA_038048925.1 Garcialebias charrua | reverse complement strand
TTTATATACATTATAACTGTTTTATAACATTCATGTGCCCAGATTTTCCTCCTCATATGATTATCAATAATTCAAATTTGTGTTTATTTTTGTTTGTCTTTTTACAAATGGAAAATTAAAAATTATGTCAGATTTTACTTTTAATTCATTTTATAAATGCCATGTATGTCTACAGAAACTGGTTAGGTTTCAGAACTAACTGATTAAAATATATCAGTTATTATTTCCCTCCAAAGCATAAATTATTGATGCACGACTCTAATTCTATATTGACCAAGTTTAACAGCTAAAGATGAATTGTTCACAAAACACTTTCAGATGAACACTGTTTTGTTGCACTGGACTCAAGTCAAAGTAAATGTGCATTAAAGGAGACCACATATAGGAGCCAAGATGGTGTAGTGGCAGGGCTTTTGACTTGGGACCCGAAGGATGCGGGTTCGCGCCCCGGCCACTACCCACCTTGGGGTGTCTATGAGTGCACACCTATTTCTCCAGCTCCCCGGGCGCTTTCTGGCTGCTCACTGCACCACCTGGTAGGTGGTTGGGTTAAATGCAGAGACGAATTTCGTCTGTGTATGGGAAACATACGCAGATGACAGGAAAAGACATTATATTATTATTATTATTATATAGGTCTTTAAAAATTTTATGTTATGTCTGTGTGCTATCTTGACAATATTAATTCATTTTAATACACAAAATAATTCTTAGATAATTAATTATACCCTTTTTAATTCTGCCATTTTTAACTTTCGTTTTGAACGACCGGTTTCTGATACTGAGTTCTGAAGTCCACGCCCTTCAACGATCTGTTTACGCCCTCTGTAACAGCCAGTATCTGTAATGTGTTGTTGTTTTAAAATTAGCTCTTTTTTTATTACTCATTTGACTTACTGTTAGTGCTAGCTTAAGATAACTTACCGAAACCCGTCTGAGCGCGCCGCAATTTGCTGCTCCTTTTAGCATTAGACCACCCGAATCCGAAGCTAATGTTAGCTTGTTCCTCTTCCGGTGTTCGCCAGCTCCGCTCGTTGCACGCGGAGATTTTGGGAGTTATCGCTGTTCCAGTCAAGACAACACAAAGTTCACCAAGTGTCTCCCGTAAATTAATCCGTAAGGAGAAGGTCCTCGCTGCTGCGAGGCTGCTGCGAGGCTGTACAGTTGAAGCTCCGCTCCATCGCGCCAGAAGAGGGTCCCGTTGCCGGTCCCTACGCCGGGGGTCCGCTCGTTTAATTTTTGCCGGCTGCGCGTTGGGAGCGATCGCAAATACACTAAAAATTGAACTAAAACATAAAAATAACAATTATACTTTATTTATAAAGCCATTTAAAAAACCACAGCTGCAACAAAGTGCTGTACACATGAAATTAAGAACATATAAACAAAAGATGAGATGAAATCATGAAAAACAACAGTCATGTGTTTAATACAGAAGTGGGTTGAGCCTAACCAGGGGTTGCTAGGTGAGGGGCTGGACTCAGGTTGGGGTGGGTTGTCCTAGCGCTTGTGACGTCACAAGCGCGATTGATTTCAAAACGAAACCTAAATTATCACAGTAAAATAAATCTACTTAGAGTAAATAAACCACTGGGTGCATTTTTTTGGCCTTAGGACTGTTTTTTTATGAAGTAAATACCCAAAGTTGAGTAAAAAAAACATTAAAAAGTGAATTTTGTATGTGTGGTCCCCTTTAAAACATCAGTTGCTTGGAATTTGTTTTGTTCATTTTGTCTGGGTTCTGTCTGTTCCATCTGCCTTCATGCTCAGTTTTGGTACTTTACCTAAAGACTAAACTCTGCCACTTTTTTCTAGTAGTAAAAAATTAACAAATGACTATCTGCTAACAAAGTAATTACCGTATTTTCCGGTGTATAGGTTGCACCTTTTTATATATTTTTCAAGGCCTGCGACCTATACTCAGGTGCGACCTATATATGGCTTGTTATCACTTTCGGCGAAACAAATTTTAAAATCCAGCTCATTTCACAATTACGTTCATTTATTAAGGAAAAGTTCAGCTCAGACATATATTTGCTATAATTTTTATCAAACAAATAATTGTTTTTAAGTGTTAATCTTCTTAAAAACCTTGCTGTGCGCTCCTGTGGCAGACATTTGCAGCAGAGCTAAACGTAGGTGTGACCTATACACCAGTGCGACCTATCTAGGAATTTTTCAAATTTATTGGTGATGATTGGACAATGCGACCTATACACCGGTGCGACCTATACACTAGAAAATACTGTAATTATTCTTTTATGCTGGAATCAAATGTTATAATAATCATCAGTTATTTTTACTTTAAAATTGCAAAACTTTGAAACTGAAGTCGCTGCGTTCCATTATTATGCAATCACATATTTCACTTTAGGTCATTTCCATTAACTTTTATTGGCAGTTTGCTGCACAAAGTACAATTTTTTTTACAATTACAAGTTTTTATTTTATTTGTCATTTATTTTAAAAAAGGTATTTTATTTAATTTTCAGTTGTCATTTTATGACTGCAGATTAGAGCTGTCATTTCTAGCCCGACGCCCAGCCCGACCCAAATTCAAGCCGGGCCATAATAATGTGCTTGATGCAGTTTTATGTATCATACAGCACAAATAAAACAAAATAAGAATGCACAATATAAAATTGTGTTTATCTACTTGTAGACGAGGAGGCAGTAAGTTTATATGTTGAGAGGATGAAGACAGAAAAAAGAGTGCAGCAATTAATCACACTGTGAAGAGAGTAACACTGCTGCTGGAGCATTGCGCAATAATTGTACAAAGTACGTCAGCTCGGGCTTCTATGATGCGGTTTTACAAAGCATAAAACACAAAGAAAACTAAATATGAATGCACAAAATAAAATTGTGTTAATCTACTAGATGAGGAGGAAGCAGGTCTGACTGGACGGTTGAAAGAGTTAAAATAAAAAACGGTCCAGTTAAGCTCAGATGGATCAGCAGATCACCGGTGGTGCGCATCTCTGCACCTGCTGTCATCTGCGGTGAAGGAAGTAGCAGCATCTACAAAAACAGAAGTGAGCAGCACGTTCAATTAAAATACTGTAGCCTTGTTCTGTATTTCTCCAAATAATTTTGCTTTAAAAAATATTTTTGTTCACCTGTGTAATAGCCTGTCTTTACAGTCAATTCTTTAGGCTATTCGTTTTGTATGGTAATATAAATTTGGTGAAACAAGAAATCTTATATCTTCCTTTCTTTGAAATATGTTTTTAAACTATGTAAAACTGATTTGCTTACAAAAGCAGTAAAAGCTTAATTAAAAAAATGTTGTTTTTTCGGGTTCGGGCCTGTAATTACAATTAGGCCATCGATTTTGGATTGGGCTAAAAAAAACAACAATACGGATTCGGGCCGGGACATATTTTTTTAGGCTCTAATGCAACTCTACATGTCTGGAGAGGAATTTTAAAAGATTCAAAGCTGCTTTGTTTCATTTTGCACTGCTTGTTCCTGCTGTTGGAAAGAAATGTCTTGTAAGATATTCTCATTGTTGGAGTTCTATTATCATTAATAAATTACAAATGACTGCTTGAATATTCTTTTTTACATCTGCACAACACGGCAGTCATTGACGTTAATTAATGATAAGTAGAACTGCGTCAGATTTCAACATATTGAACTGAGTCATTTGTAAATTACACATTCCTTTTCAGCAGCATGTTTGTACCTCACAGTGTGTGTATGGGGGGGGGGGGATTTGAGAACATATTAATACAATGGATTATATGGCACATGATTTTAAATAATAATAATTAAAAAAAAAACTGTTTTTTTTGTTGCCTTTAGTTATTGCCTGCTGCCAAAAGGAAATAGGCAGGTGATTCTGTTGTTGAGTGTGTCTGTTGGGAAAATAGCTAATGAATTTATGGTCACATTTTCATGAAATCCTAAGAAAATCTTAATTAGGTGCACATCTACAACTGAAATATTTTAAGTCAGCTTACATGGCCGCCACAGCTATTCAAACTTATTGAACACAAAAACGGCAATAACTCGGTAAATATTACTATTATGTGGTAGTAGCTGAGAGTCATTTCCAACACATACTTGAAGCATCTACAGATTGTGTAAGTTCTTTGTTTAAAACTTTGCCAATAACTGTTGGAGACTACTCTGTCTGTTAGCAAAATATCCTACAACCCTCTGAATGGATTTTAATGAAACTTTTGGGACGTTATTGTTGGATGAACATCTACAATGAATTAGCAATTCAACCTAGAGAGACTCACACAGAGAGAGAAGAATACAATTAACAGGTTTTATTTATGAGGGTTCTTTGGCGCTCAGGCCCCGGCGGAGGGTGCATGCCGGACCGCTGAGAGCTTGAATGTCCGACATAGGGAGATAGATTATGGATATCTTCCAACCAGAGCTTTTCTGCTGCAGATCAGTCATTCAACAATAATAGCCCTTGGTCTCTCTGAAACTGAAAGTTTCTGAATCCTGGTCTGGAATCCTGGAAACCCAGCGTAGGTGTGAAATACTCTACAGGTGTGAAATCGTACATGCGTACTACAGGTGGCTGCAGTCTAAAGTTTTTCTGCACTAACAACAGTAACAATAAATGGCAAAGAGCAGTATTTGTGCTACTCAACTTAGGAGCAAACCAACAACATCCTTGGTCCAAAGGAATGTTCCTGTATTCACTGGTTTGGAAGTAAATGTGATCATGCTGACACTGCATATGCGATTCGTGCAGTTGAGCCTGACATCAGGGTTGCCAGAATGTTCACTAAACACAACACTGTGTTCACCTTACAACACCTACTCAACACAGATGAAAAGTTTGGATCAAAATACAATCATTTTAAATCAACAATTTAATAGTTAGTCATTTCCTACCTGGCAACCCTGCTTGGCATCGAAACTACCTTGCATCCATGTAAACATGTCTTTTTTTTCTTTCAAATTTGCCTAACAAACATTGAAAAACTGTAACGTATTCAGAAGTCATTCTCATGTAAACAGGGCCCTAGGCAGAATTTATTTAAACATTTAAAAATGATCAAATGTACATCTACCCCTGAATAACTTTTGTAGTTGATCCAATTCAAGATGAATGTCACAGCCAACTGACCCTACAAAAACTGTCTATCATCCATTCATATATGTCCAGAGTAAGTAATTTAATGAGTGAGTAAATTATATGTATCTGGGGCCTCATGTATCAACGGTGCGTACGCACAAAAACCTTGCGTGCACCATTTTCCACGCAGAACTCTGTATGTATCAAAACAGAACTGAACGTGGAAATGTGCGCAGCCCCACGCCAACTCCAGGGCTAGCGTACGCACGTTTCTGTGGTTTTGGTTCCATTGGCGACACTTAGAGGTGATTTTGAGAAACTGTTCATGATGTGAAAATAATTATTGTTCACACCAAACACACATGATTAACAATTATTACATCCACATGGACGCAATTAGAATATAACCTGCAAAAAATATAAAAAACAGAAAGACTGAATAGTTTTGCACAGCTTAAATTCTTGTTTTTTGTTTATTTTTAGCTGTTTTAGCAGTTGAAGAACGTGATGCATGATGGGACAAGACGACATTCCTCTGGTGCAGGGCATATTTAAATGAAAACCTGCAAAAAATATAAAAAACAGAAAGACTGAATAGTTTTGCACAGCTTAAATTCTTGTTTTTTGTTTATTTTTAGCTGTTTTAGCAGTTGAAGAACGTGATGCATGATGGGACAAGACGACATTCCTCTGGTGCAGGGCATATTTAAATGAATTTGCATATTTATATGGAGGCGTGTCAAAGGCGGAGTCGGCCACTCTCTCATGTGCGCTCAATAGGCTATATGCCACGGGTAGTTGTGACGTACTTCCGTTAAAATATGACCGACACGCTTCACTTCCGGCTCTCATCTACTACTGTTGTTGTTAGCGGTAGCTTCTAGAACTAGACCATGTAAAAGACACAAAAGGTAAATTATCTGCGAGCTACTGGTACAACAAGAGAGATTTGTTGTGTGCCGTTGTGTCCAGTGAATAGCAGGTACAATAGAGCGCTTAGTTTTTTATATTTTAATGCCAGAGTTCGTGGCTAACCGAGTTAGCCTTAAAGCTAACACTCGGTTGTAGCTGGCGTTTTAAACCTCAGAATATTCAAGAGCCAGCATCAAACAGTGGTTAAAAAGGAGCTGTACCTGCATTGTTCCAGTGGAATAATTCTCCCTTCCACTTCCATGACCGGGGCTTTGGGAGAAGCAGCAAAGAGGACAGCGAGGAGGAGAACACAGCAGCTGCAGCTCAGTAAGAAACACGATTATCACTCGACTCCACACCTGCACTTGTAGATTTAATGTTGGAGTCATGATGAGTGATTTAATAAAAGTTTGTAACTACATACTTTTAAAATAATATTCAGATTTTAACATATGTTTTCTAATCTGTAAATATGTTTGTAAACTCTTAGTAACTTCAGAGCTGTTACACCTCTGAAATATTCTCTGCTGTTTCCTTTAATATGAAACCAGAACTGTTTCACTCCAATTAAACATTTAATTTCCTGAGATGTAATTAATTTATTTTAAAGCATAACTCTCATAAAGAGTTCTCCGTTTGGTTTTTTACTTGTAGGTAAATATGAACACTTGTTTTTTTTCCAGGTTTGCATCATCTGACCTCCTGATGTGTTTCTGGCCCATGACTGCTCTGCTCTGCCATTCATGGTCGGTGTTCACCAAGAACTGAGAGGAACTCCCCATCAAGTTCAACTTGTGTTTATTTGTCTTATACAGGTTAACACAGAGTTAACAGTACAATGAAGTGCTCAGGATGAGAAGAGCAGATTTGACTTGCTAAAAATCAAAGAACAAACTACTGTATGTATACTAAAAGCATGCACAGTGAAAAAGTAATTATAATATTCACAAAGTCCTGAAGAGAGACGGATATAACAATGCAGCAGGATGAATTTGAATTAACTACTGCAAGTATTTCAAGCTAGTAATATAAGCTAACATGCACATAAAGTTTTAAATATATATATATAAATATATACACATACAGTATATATAATAATATATTATTATATATATGTGTATATATTTATATATATATATATATATAATATTAAAACTTTATGTGCATATATATGTATGCACATAATCAACATTACACAGGTTGTGTGACAGGTTATTGCACAAGTAGTGACATTGAGATTTAATTATTAGTTATTACCAGTTGTTCAGTGTTATTTATTGATTATTTAACCACACCACCCCGTCAACCCATACCCTGCAGCCCGTTGAGTTCTTCCTGTTCTTAAATGACCTTGACCTTGGATCAAAGCAACGGGACCTTGCTGACCCGTACGGTGTCCATCAGTCCACGGTCAGCCGGATTTTCACAGCAACTTTTTATTGACAGTACTCGGCTCTACCTGAAGAGCAGATACATAAAAATCTACCTGCAGACTTCAAGGACTACCCTGACACTACAGTCACACTACTTACTACTTGTAAGAAAATAAAATGTTCAAAACATTCTGACTTTTGTCTTCATTGATGTATTATCACCCCAAAAAAATGTGTACTGTATTTTGGTTTAAGACAGGCTTAGGCCCTGTTTACACGGACACTGTGTGGGGGAAACGCAACTTTTGGGTATGTTAATTAGGTTGAAAGTTTTGCGTTGACATGGGCGAATTCTGTGGATACGACTCTCTCCCCCCCACCCCCCGTACTCATGAATTTACTGTAGTTACCATGCTGGGCCTGTAGATGGCGCTGTGATCTTTGGAACCTTCACTACTGCGCATGCGTGCCACTGCTGCCTGAGGTAAACAAGAGCACACGAGGCAGCCTGTTTTCCTCTCTGGCTAAAAGTTCAGCTACTACAAGTTGTTGTCAACAAGTTAAAGCTGGAATTTGGATAAGAGTCAACAGATTTGACACCAAGTGGACCGCTTCATCTGCACACCAGTTGCTGAGCAGAACCAGAACCGAGTCAACATGTCTGACTTTAGTCCGTGAGAATCAGCTGATTTACAGCAGCGCTACAAGGTAAACCATGTTCTTAATAATGTTTCCTTGTGTTTAGTTCGATCACAGAACAACCAACTGAGGTTTTATTTTTATTTTTTTCCTGCGAGGTCGAAGCTGTTCCACGAAGCGGACCGGCGGTTCGGATGTGGGTCCAGTGTCCACCAGGATGAAAACAACAGAGTCCAGTTCATTAAAGTTCGGTTAACGTGTTTTTAAAAGTGTTCAATTTAATTCTCAGTGTTTGTGACATGAGTTTGTGGTGTTGAATAAATAAATAAATTAAAAATCAACCTGGTGTCTTCATTTTCAACATGCAGCATGTTAGGCATGACGTAACGAGTCCAGATAGCTTCATTTAGCTCAGATAAATGTAAATATCTCCCACGCTAACATAAATACTGTTTATTATTGTTAAACTGTTAATATATAGCACATTTAGTATGTTATAGTGCAGCGTGACACGTGAAATGTCCGACTGCCTCGTTAACAGACAACTGGATCCAGGCAGCTGCTCTCTTCCAACACAGATGCAGGTAAGGTGTAGAATAATTAAATATGAGAATCAAAATATATTCCATCAGCTATAGTTCAGAAAGTGGTGCGTGTGTCCACTGTCCAGTCCACCGCCATTGTTAAAATGCCGGCTGTCTGCGCGTGCGTGCTGCGTGCATGTGTTCAAACAAAAGCTCCACGGGAGATGTTTACATTATCAACGGGGGGTCAGCGAAAAACTTCCACCTTGAGAGCAGGGTCAGAAAAGTATCGGTGTCATCGAGGGGGGCCAGCAGCGTCGTGTAGGCGATAAGCAAAGTCGCAAAGAGAAAGTAGCGGTTACACTCAAAATACGCGCCGTGTAAACTGGCCCTTAGAGTCCAGTTTTAGCCATTTTATTAAAAAGAAATTTGATGATGATGTTACATTACTGTACAAAACGTATGAGTCAAGCTAAATGAGGCACAATATTTAAACACTGTTTAAATTATATTATTATTATTACATCTTCTGACTAACTCCCAGCTTCCTCGACTGCTTTTGGAGATTTAAAAACATGTAATCAGTCAGATTACAGTGCCTCAGTGGAACAACTTGTTTGTATTTGGTGTTTGGATCCAATCTCAGCTCCTCACTGCTTCCCTCATGTTTGAGCTGTAGCGGTGGTGTCTTCCCACGTCTCACAAACATCTAGGCTGGACCAGGGGTTCCCTCATCATCACCAACACCTGCCGTGTCCTGTGCAGTGAAAGAAAACATCTCTTATTAAGGCCTGCTACAAACAGTGATTTAACAGGTTTGACTTCAGCTCAACTTTTGTAAACAAACTTGAATTAAAATAACTTTTGTTTCTAAATCTGCTCTAAATCTCCTGCCTCCTTGTTTGAAACTGAACTGTCAGGTGGCTTTGACTCAAACAGTGGGGCTTCTGGCTCTTCCTCATGGACTGTAAACACTCAGCCCTAACTGACTTCTCCTGCCTCCTTGTTTGAAACTAACATTTGTGTTAATAAGAAAACATTGTACAGACAAAACACGTTTACTCAACAGATTAGCAAGGCTAACTATGTTAGCTGTGTTAGCCTACGAGGCAGTTTGGTGAACTGAAAACAAATACCGACTTACCTTCATATTTATTTATGTAGTTGGACACAAAGCTTAAATCCTTTATCCTTCTTAGATGTGGGCGCTTTAGAGAAGGTCTGAATTATTCTGTAGACATTATTAACAGTGACTGTCGGCAAGTCCTGCAGAGATCTCGTGAAGAACGCCATCGCTAACACAGTGTTGACTGCAAACCGGAAGTGCGCCCTATGGGTCATGAATGCGGAAGTGCTGGAACGGAAGTCCGTGGCATATAGGCTATTCCGCGTTGATTGTGATGTACAAAAGCAATGTGCGTGGATTCCGGCGTACGCACAGTTTGATACATCTGGATTTTTTTGTGCGTACGCCGTTTTCTGGATTTGACCGTACGTCACGTTTCAGTAAGAAGTCCACGCAAGTCTTTGTACATGAGGCCCCAGGTCAGTAAAAGTAACATATTGAATATTTACCCTGCAAGTGCCAGATATGTACAGTAAATACAAGTGGTGTGCCCAGTGAATACCAGGTATTTACATGATTTACTTGGGGGAATGGTGGCACAGAGGTTAGAGAAGATGAACATGTGTTCGGGGGATCGCCGGTCAACTCCCCTTTTCAACTATAAGACCAACAACATCAGAATGTGGGTGAAAGGTGAAACACCTGCCTCCACTTTCATTTGCCCCACTCTGGGCCCATGAGCAAGGCCTTTAACAACAATCCCCCCCCCCCACACACACACACACACACCCCACAGCTGCTCCCCGGGTACCTTGGATGGCAGCTCATGTGCAATGAAAAATGCAGAGGATTCATTTCCGCATTTGGGATTAATAGAGTACAAAAAAATCTATATGTTAGTACTAGATTTGTACCCTATAGTTCCCTTATCAGTCAGTCACTTGGTGCAACATAATTGCTATGGGAAATTGCACTCTGCGCGATTACCTGAAGGAATACAATCACACCTTTACGGCAGGGGCGTCAGCGTCACGCCAGAGTCCCCTCCCTCTGGGTATTTAAGATGCGGACGCCCATCCTACTTTCTCTTATTGCCCTTCACCTCGCTTAAAACTGAACTTCGTGGGACTTCTCTGTTGTCACATCGCTCGATCAGAGGTGAGCTTGCTCCCTACGCTGAGTGTACAGAGAAATTTCCCTGTGTACTACTGGGCTGGCGAAAGCTAGTCCAGCGTTTTTCTACTTACCTCGAAGTTTTCTTCTCTCTCCGCAGCTGCTTCACTCGACGGCGCTAACTCCGTCACAACACTCCCTGCTAACCTTTAGCAGGCTAGCCAGCGAAAGTGAGACGACGGAGAGGACGTCTTTGAACAAAAGAAAACTAGGAACAGCCTTGACGCTTCTCGTCTCCGGACATGGCTCCCGAGAAGGGAAAACGGAGGACAAAGGTTCCGAAGAAAACCAGCAGGATTGCGAGCCCTTGCTCGCGCCCTTGCCCCAGCGGCTGCGGCTACTCCCTCTCGGCAACGGACACCCACGAGGCCTGTCCTGTCTGCCTAGGGATCCTACACGCAAGAGAAGCACTGGAATCCCCCCCCACCTGTCCCCCGACAGGTGGGTCTGCAGTGGAAGGGGTCTCCAGCTACAAATACTTGGGTGTACACATGAATGATAACCTCAGCTGGAGCAACAACACCACCAGCCTGATCAAGAAAGGTCATCAGAGACTCTACTTCCTCAGACGGCTGAGACGTGCTGGTCTGAGCAGCCCAGTTCTCACCTCGTTCTACAGGTGTGCAGTGGAGAGTGTCCTGTGCTCCAGCATCAACGTGTGGCATGGAGGCTGCACAGTTGAAGAGAGGAAAGCTCTGCAGAGAGTGGTGAAGGCTGCACAGAAGTCTGTTGGAGTCAGTCTCCCCACAATCACAGACATTTACACCTCCAGATGCAGGAAAAGAGCCACCTGCATCATGAAAGACCTCACTCATCCAGCACACTCACTCTTTGCCCCACTCCCCTCAGGACGGAGGTTGAGGAGCATCAAGTGTAGAACCACTAGACTGAGGAACAGCTTCTACCCTGAGGCTGTTAGACTCATGAATAAATAAAAATAAAAATAAAAAAATAAACACTGCAAAATATCACATCATACTGATGCTGATCTGTTTTCTTGTTGCTGTGTTCATCTGTGACCATCTGCTCATACAAACTCATGTTCGTGCTGCTGTTTATTCCCACTATATTAAGCTTAGTGTATTACTAGTTGATGTTTTTCTTAGTTAGTTCTAGATGTTATTACTGTTTTTCTCTTGCATTTGTTGTTGGATGTAACTGGGACCCCGTGTACATAATCTCGTTTTCATCACATGTACCACATGCGGTGCAAATGACAATAAAGACTCTCTGACTCTCTGACTCTGACTCTACTGCTCCCACTACTGTCGGATGCTGGCAGTAGTGAGGAAATGCCGCGCGGACGCGTTGGCTAAGACCATGGAAAAGGTTGCGGCGCTGAAGGCTGCACGCCACACAGAACTGCTCGCTCCCGAACCGGAGCTCGAGAACATGGACTTGGAATGCAGCGGTCAGGTCGGGGATGAGAATGTGTCGGACTCCTTGGTCCCCGTTGAGGACTCGACGCCCGAAGTGTCTGTCCAAGACGCCGAGTACGGTTGCAGAGGGGAATGTCTGGATTCCTCCCAGAACCTAGTGCAAGTTCTACCGGAACCGGACGTGTCGGTCCCTGCTCTGTTCGACTTGTGCCACAGGGCGGCGGACACCCTGCAGGTCGCGTGGCCAGACCCCATGCCTCGCCAACAGGTTACGAGGCTGGCGGGAAATTACTTCTACGCGAAGCAGCAGCCGACAACGTCGCAGAAAATGCTCATTTTCCCGGACTTCCTCATGGAGCTCACACGCTCCTGGGCGGAACCCGGAGCTCTCATGATGCTGCCACTATCCCGGCTCCTGGATGTCGCCGGAATGGAGGCAGCAGGTCTCGCCAGCGCACCCCAGATAGAGGAGACCCTGGCGGCTCATCTGGCCCCGGCAGCTAAGGGAGCGAAGCCACCGTTGCCCAGCAGGGTCTGCCGCGCTTCGAAGAAACAGCTCGAGAAGTGCTACCGGGCTCAGGGCCTTGCGGCTTGTGCGATGAACGCTTCAACCATGATACAGGAGTACCTGGCAGAAAAGCTGCAGGTAACGACAAACGAACAAGCCGCAACAGAGACCATGGAGGAGGCCCGCCGGGCCTCTGACTTCGTGCTCCGCATGATGGGGACAATAGCCATCACGCAAGGCAGAGCAATGGCGGAAATGGTTGTCGCCCAGCGCCATCTTTGGTTGACTTTAACGGACCTCCCGGAAAACCAGAGGTCCCCCTTCCTCCAGCACCCGATCGAGCCGACGGGACTCTTCGGGGGAGCCCTAGAACGTATCCAGGCCAGGTTGGAACAAAGACGCAAACAGGTGGAAGCCCTCCGCGAGGGGATGCCGAGGAAAAGCATTGCACCCCACAAGGAAGCCATGCGTCGCCCTCTGCGGAAGAAACCCGCTGGCGACGGAGAGCCTTTTCAGCATCAGGCGGCCCGGCCGAGGGCCTCTTCGATGACCCCATGTGGAAAGCAAATTCGGGCCTGATGAAACAGGACATATTCATGATTTTACAGGTTTGCCTGCCCACGTTGTACGGGAACCTGACCTTTTGAGACCAGTCTTCACTTGTAAAACATTACAAGGAGCTGGTGACATGTGTGTGCACACTAAACATGACTCGCCTACTGTATGTGTAATAAAAACAAACACTGTTTCATGCATATACAAAAATAAAAGTACCAAAGCACAGACTGCCCTGGTTCTTGACTCGAGTCCCACTTTTATAAAACACAAACTACTGGGTCAAACTATGAACCACAGCAAGATGCGCGAGCTCTGCCTGAGACAGTCAGATCTCGCAATATCTTTTGTCGGGCTGACCAACCTGCTCGAGAGCTTGCGAGAGGGGTCAAAGGCCACCTCTCCCGCACTCAAACATGACAAGCAGCAATTAGACATGCCTTCCAGGCTCATGGCGCACGCGTAGGCCTGGAGGGCGTGTCTGCCAAACGAATGGGTCATGAAGACAATATGTCATGGGCTCAGGCTGCAGTTTGCCAATAGACCACCCCCCCTTCACAGGGATGCTGCAATCGAATATTAACCCTGCACGCGCACACGTGCTGAGGGAGGAAGTATTGACAATGCTACAGAAAGGAGTAATAAGTTTGGTCCCGAAACACAAACTACGCTCCGGTCATTACAGCAAGTACTTCCTGGTGCCCAGAAGGGATCATTCCCTGAGGCCGATCTTGGATCTCAGGACTCTGAACAAGAGAATAAGAACTTTCAAGTTCAAGATGCTTACACTGCAGCAGGTCCTCCAGTCTGTGAGACTAGGAGACTGCGCATGTACAATGGATTTGAAGGACGCCTCTTTCCATGTGGACGTGTGGAGGAAGCACAGAAAATTATTCCGTTTTGCTTTCGAAGGGAGGGCTTATGAATTCAAAGCCTTACCCTTCGGTTTGAAGACGGCTCCTCGTACATTTACTAAATGTCTGGACGCAGCCCTGACCCCTCTTAGAAATCAAGGAGTCAGGGTTATGAACTACCTGGATGACCTCCTGATTCTGGCCGGAAGCAGAATACAGGCCCAGTCACACTCCTGTAGGGTGATTTCTCACCTGGAGTCTCTCGGTTTTGTCATAAACCTACAAAAGAGTGACCTAACCCCATCACGGATTACCGTATTTCTGGGAGTATAGGTCGACACCATCCGGTACAGAGCATGGCTCTCAAAGGAACGAGTTTCCTCGATTCGCCATTGCCTGGCAAAGTTTAAACTGGATCAGCGGGTCCCCCTGAAAACATGCCAACGCCTCTTAGGCCTCTTGGCGGCAACCATACCCTTTGTGCCACACGCATTGCTGAAAATGCGGGCCCTACAAGTGTGGCTAAACCAACAGACACAACCCGCCCTGCCTGGTCGAGCAGGAAAGGCCAGGATAGATTCAGAGTGCCTGAGGGCCCTGGAACCTTGGAGAGACTTGTCTGTTTTCGCGGAAAGGGTCCCGCTAGGTAGAGTGTCATCTCGTGTGGTCATCACGATGGACGCCTCAAAAACAGGATGGGGGACAAGCTGCAGAAATCAGAATGCCCGAGGCCTTTGGAATGAACAGGAAGCAAGATTACATATCAACTTCTTGGAATTGTTGGCTGTATTCCTATCAGTGAAATACTTTTTTGGCAAAGGTCTGATTGCAGGGTAGCACGTCCTGGTGAAATTAGATAACAGGACCACGGTGTCCTTCATCAACAGGGAGGGAGGGAGAAGATCCCAAGCCCTCCTCGGCCTGACGCGGAAGATGCTCACGTGGTATGCTCCGAGAATATTGTCGCTCAGGGCGACTCATGTTCCCGGTGAACTGAATTATGGAGCAGATACCCTCTCGAGAGGGCCTCTCTTGGCCTCAGAATGGAGACTGAACCCAGGAGTCATGGAACAGGTCTGGTCACGATTTGGGAGAGCCTCAGCAGAGCTAGCTCACAGTGTGACCTTTACTTCTCTTTGAAGGAAACAGACGCACCGTTGGGAACGGATGCTCTGGCCCATGATTGGCCAGCAGGGGTGCTGTACTAGGCTTTTCCACCTGTCCCTCTGATCCAGGTGACACGGGAACGTGTACTTCAGGGAGCCCTCTCCCTGATACTGATAACCCCCAGGTGGCAGCAGAAACCGTGGTTCCCGGAGCTGATCTCAATGTTATCACGGATACCATGGCAGTTGCTTTCTTACAGGGACCTGCTCACTCAGGCACGTGGGCAGCTTCTACACCCACGTCCGGAGCTGTGGCGTCTCTTAGCTTGGCCACTGAAGGGAACTGGCTGAGGGCCTAAGGTTTGATCGTTTTTTCTCCAAAAACGGACAGCAACAACATACACAAGGGAGTCCCTTGGTGTTTATGTTTACTTGGGAGATGTTCAGTAGAAGGGTTCCCCTCTCCTTTGACAGGTCTCCAACATCAGGATGGGCCCCCTTTGACAGTCCTAGTAAGTTGTCTGTTCAAGGAGCAGATGAGGGACTCGTGCGTGCCCCTTGTATATATGAAATTCTTTCCCCTGGGGACCTGGAAGGTTACCCTGTGCTTGAACTGGGTTCTTTACCTCCACATTGCCATCTGGTTGCCAGTGGCGTAAGGGGTCCCTTGCCCTTTTCCTCCTGTTTCTCAAAATTTCCAGGGAAAAAGGAGATGATGGGTAATTACACTAGCGGAGCACGCTTGTGCTGTCTCTAGCTGGTGTTTCATCTATGTGTCCAGTGGTAACATCAGGTTGATGTTTCTACATGTGGCATTTTTCTTCTCAGGCTGTGCTCTCTACATACCTTGTAGAGAGCGGCTGGGAAATGCCTGTCGTATTAAGGCAGATGTTCTCACATGCATTTTGCTGAGCATTTCAAGGGTGTGAATGGATTACGTTCCCATAGCAATTATGTTGCACCGAGTGACTGACTGATAAGGGAACTGAAAGTTATGCACCATAACTCATGTTCCCTGAAGGAAGGGAACGAGGTGCAACATACCTGGCCCTTTCAATGCTGAAAGCTCGGTGAAGTGCATTGTAGAGAAAGTAGGATGGGCGTCCGCGTCTTAAATACCCAGAGGGAGGGGACTCTGGCGTGACGCTGACGCCCCTGCCGTAAAGGCGTGATTGTATTCCTTCAGGTAATCGCGCGGGGCGCAATTTCCCATAGCAATTATGTTGCACCTCGGTCCCTTCCTTCAGGGAACATGAGTTATAGTGCATAACTTTCAGGTATGCATACTGTAAGTACCATAGATGTCCAGTACTCCGTTTCTACATGTTATGAACCTGGTTTCATAATGAGCTGTATTATATGAGTTGGTTATGATAAAATATAGTTTTTATGTAGTTTGTATTATTGCAACAAAACAAACCACCTTACTCAGCATCTTGCACAATTGATGATTTAAAGTTTTTGTCAAGGTTGTACACAGAGTAATGTTATTAATAAAAATAATTTATACTAAATGTTTTAGTGAAGATTTTAATCAAATGATGAAAGTATATGGATTAGAAAAGCTGTATCAATCATTTTGCACAGTAATAAAGAATCTTTCATACTGGAACCCAAATACTGTACAATGAAATACTTTTAATATATCTAAAATCTAAAATAACTGAATTATTGAGCATGCATCAGGGAACTTTTAATATAATAATTAATGCTGGGAAAGTTAAAGCGTTAACTCATGAGATTAATGTAAAATGATTAATCAGTTAATATTATAAAAATGAAGATTAATCTCGCTTTCAGTCTAGTGGGGGCAGTAATGCGCTTAAAGTCGTTTGCCAACCGCCAGCAGAAGAAGAGAGCAGCTCGCCTCCCGTGCAACTGAGGTTACAATAAATGTGACTGTAAATATGTTACACAAGTGGACTTTAGGTTCATTTGAAATGCAGAAAAAAAGTTTAGCGCTGTCATCTGAAAATGTTAACAAGTTAGTCTGCCTAAGTGACTGGTTGAAGGTTGAGTACGTTACGATAAATGTGACTGTAAATATGTTACACAAGTGGACTTTAGGTTCAATTGAAATGCAGAAAAAATGTTTTTCTATATATGTATATTGTGGGCTTACTCTATTGTTTACATGTTATAAATTGTTTGAAACATTACTTCTTTAAACCTTGCAGAGTATGAAAAACAGGTTTGAGACAATAAAACGTTTTCTTCAACATTTTATTGAACACCGTCATACTTACATTTCAAGCATACAAAGTTACCGGTAAGCATTGTGATTAATCTGATTAATCTGATTAATCACAGCCCCTAGAGTGTGATTAATCAGATTAAATGTTTTAATCTTTTCCCAGCACTAATAATAATACAATTAAAATCCATAGTTAAACAACAGCAAAATGGATACCAAATAGCAAAAATAATCTAATTATTACCAGTTTTTACAAATTATTTTCATGTAATGCCAAACAACACAGTTTTAAATTATTGAATATTGCTGCAGGGCAGTAAATAAAACAATAAATTAACAAAAATATATTTGTATTGTAGATGTAGCCTTTGATTTTGATTATTTTTTTCACTCTTATTCGTAACGTAGGAAAAAAGTCCAATAATTGTGGCTGAATTTTCTCCAGATCTCCCACTCACAGGGAGAAGAATGCCAGTCCACTAGAAGAGCTGAGAAGGTTTGAACCAAACACAGATGACACGCAGGGGCCTCTTAGTTTGTTTTCAGCGCTGTTGCCCAAGGTTGTGTAAAAGCATTTGTGTGTATGAACATGTGTGTTCATGCCTGAATCTAAGCCTGTCTCCACCCTCTTGTGTGTGTCTGGTTGAGTGTTTGGAGTGGGCTCAGATAGGACTTTGTGTAGAGCCTCATTAGTGGCTGAAGTTTGGCCAGCACGCAGCTTCTGGAGACTTTCTGGTCACAACGTCGTATGCTGCTCTACTGTGGGCCCATCTGCTGTACTGGCCCGTGCTTTAGACTTTTTCTGTTCAAATAAATCTTTGTAAAAAAAAAATAGTTATGATAAAGTACCTATGTGCTTTTCTAAGAATACAGTATATTCTTATATAATAAACTATCATGGAAAACTACTGATTTATTCTACAGCTCACTGAACTTGAGAACAAAATTTCAAGACAATAAGCAAAATCTACATAAAACATTTTTAAAGGTTTATCATTTTCAACAAAGGCTGCCTACTCTGCAAAATTTCATTATTAGAGTCAGAGTCAGAGTCAGAGAGAATTTATTGTCATTTGCACCGCATGTAGTACATGTGTTGAAAACGAGATTATGTACACAGGGTCCCAGTTACATCCAACAACAAATGCAAGAGAAAAACAATAATAACATCTAGGATTAACTAAGAGAGACATCAGCTAGTAATACACTAAGCCCTAATGTAGTAGAAAAACATCATTATAAACAGCAGCACGAACATGAGTCATTATGAGCAGATGGTCACAGATGAACGCAGCAACAAGAAACAGATCAGTATCAACATGATGTGACATTTTGCAGTGTTTATTCTTATTATTTATTTATTCATGAGTCTGACAGCCTCAGGGTAGAAGCTGTTCCTCAGTCTAGTGGTTCTACATTTGATGCTCCTCAACCTCCGTCCCGAGGGGAGTGGTGCAAAGAGTGAGTGTGCTGGGTGAGTGAGGTCTTTCATGATGCAGGTGGCTCTTTTTCTGCATCTGGAGGTGTAAATGTCTGTGATGGTGGGGAGACTGACTCCCACAGACTTCTGTGCAGCCTTCACCACTCTCTGTAGAGCTTTCCTCTCTGCAACTGTGCAGCCTCCATGCCACACGTTGATGCTGGAGCACAGGACGCTCTCCACTGCACACCTGTAGAACGAGGTGAGGACTGAGCTTCTCAGACCAGCTCGTCTCAGCCGTCTGAGGAAGTAGAGTCTTTGATGTCCTTTCTTGATCAGGCTGGTGGTGTTATTGCTCCAGCTGAGGTTATCATTCAAGTGTACACCCAGGTACTTGTAGCTGGAGACCACCTCCACCGCAGATCCACCTATATACAGTGGGGTGTGGGTGTGTTTGTTCCTTCTGAAGTCCACAATCATCTCCTTCGTCTTCTTCTTAGTTAGTCCTGTTGTAATTTTTTGTCTTGTCTGGTGGTAAAATCATGTAAAAAAATATACACAACCTCTTCCGGTACAAGATTGGAGAGTGGCTTGCCAAAATATTCACTCCCTTGTCCCTTTAATATTTGATTTTGTTGGATGGAATTCAAATTGAATGTATAAATATTTATAAATAATCAACCTAGACAACATCTTTAGATTAAATGTAATAATAATGGAAAAATAATTTGAAATAATGCTAAACAATATAACTGAAGAGTGCATTTGTCTTCATTTTTTGTGCTTTGAAGCCCCATTACCTTTAGAAGCAACATAATTCTATAAGCAAGATCCACCTGTGAACAATTTCAATGTCAGAAAATGTCAGTTTATTTACAGACAGCTCCCAGAATAACCACCAGACCAACACCTGTAAGGCTAACGGCAAACAAGAGATAGCACAATGGGATCAAGGATCCACGGATCTCTCCACACTAATTAGAGACAATGTTGTGGAGAAGTAGAGATCAGGTTGGGGTTATAAAAAACATCCTAAAACTCTGAGCTTCCTACAGATATCAAATAAAGCCATAAAAAAATAAAATAAAAAGTGATGTCACAACAGCAAATCTGCCCAGAGAGGGTCATTCACCAAAACTCACAGGTCATTCAATGAGGGAGGGCTTTAATTAAAGCAATGTATGGGGGACAAAGAAACTCTGATGGAGCTGGGTAGCTTTATTTTTTTTATTTTTATTTATTTTTTTCAGCAATGGAGATATCCGATTATGAGCTGCATAGAGTTGAACTTCATGGAAGAGTGGTCAAGAAAGATAAAAGGTGGACTGTTTGGAAATTGCCAAAACTTACCAGACTCACCAAAATTGTGGAGGAAGGTGCTGTGGTCAGAATGACCTTGTACAATGGTAAAAACCTACAACCACTCATTAGAGGGTAACACGGTGGTGGTAGAATCATGCTGCAGGGTGGTTATTATCAACAGGGTGTAGAAAATATCAGAGTTAAAAGAAAGACGGATGGAGAAATCTAGAGAATTCCTTGAGGGAAACTTTAGACTAGGATGAAGGTTTCCAATGACCCTGAAAACACCGCTAAAGAACAAGGTGTCCTGGAATGATCCAGTCAAAGCCCAGAGCTCAATACAGCTGAGAATCTTCAGTTTGATTTAACCCCTGTATCATACTTTATGACCATTAATGTTCCTTAAGAGAAAAACTGACCACCTTATTTAACTGATTTAAAGTGTGTGTGACATGATTTTTTTACTATGCATAAAATTGCTCAAAAAATGTATGTTTTATCATTCAAATATGCTCGTTTTTGCAAACAAAATGATAAATCAATTTAATTTTGCTTTAAAAGTGATTTTAAACTTCGAGACGTGTTTTTTCATGGAAAATCCGATTACACGCGAATGCACCATCTGTGACGTAAAATCGGGCAGAGGGCTCTGGGCTTGTCAGTGCGCATGTGTGAGCTGCTCGACCTGAAGGTAAGTCTCATACAGCATCAGACCTAAATTAGATCCTGTTGTTTCTTGTTCCATCACTCAAACTATTTTTTGCTTCCAAAAATGAAGACAAATAACTCAAATCTTCACATAGATTGATAAATTTGTCGGGTTTTAAATTGTCTGCTATTAAAGAGACCAGGGGCCTCATGTACAAAGACTTGCGTGGATTTCTTACTGAAAAGTTGTGTACGGTCAAATCCAGAAAACTGCGTACGCACAAATAAATCCAGATGTATCAAACTGTGCGTACACCGGAATCCACGCACATTCCTTTTGTACATCACAATCAACGTGGAACTGAGCGCACGTCAGACACCTCCCCTGACACGCCTTCATTTACATATGTTAAACAGATGCAAATTACGTCCTGCATGTGTGAAGGACATGTTTGTTTGATCTCTGCGCGATCAGAAATGATTTCTAGATTCAGGAAATTAATGAATTTAATATAATATGAGTGAGGAAAGAAATCCTAAGTAAGAATAGTAATAAAATGTGTTTATCACACAAAGAACGAGTGATTGTGTGTCGGTATTTGTGTGCGCGCGCACCCTGCTTTGGTGCGCAACTGGCTCATCCATCCAGTGAAAATATTAACTTTGCGCACGAGTTTATTACCATAATTACTGTAAACACAGAGGAACTTAGATGTTTGGTAGAACATAGATCTTTGTTTATTTAATAGATGATATGAAGGAACGAGTTTGTGCGCCTCATTGGAGTTTTCATGACATGACGTGATGTTGGAGTCTCCAAACGCTGCGCGCGCCGCAGCCTTTGTGCGCAGTCTGTCTGTGAATCTTTTGCTCTCCTACAAGTTATATATGGTGTACTTTCACGTGTCATTTTGGAGAAATCTACAATAAACGCAGATTATGTAACACCTCCACTGCCGTGTAACACCGGCGAGGGTGCGCGCGCGCTCCAAAGCGCAACCATGACTCAGCCTTTGGAATCATATGGATGAGACCATTCCATTGGACATGAATCGGCTTTGTGTGGACTGGACAGTCCCGATCGACCTGCAGCTCCCTCTGGAAAGCTCGGGAACAGTTTGATCGCTGCTTCTGCACGCGTTGTGCACGGTTCCTGCGTTGTGCTCCAGAGCGCAGCAGTGCCAAAATGAAAAAGGATTATTCCTGAAAACGGCTGATAAGCCATATCCTAGATCAGAAAATTATATCTGTTTATAAATAAATGCTCTGCGTGTTACACTATTTATTATATCCTCCAGTAAGGCTGAATCCGTTCCTGTTAAATGTATTTTTTGCACAACTTTGCGCGTCCTTTATTTAATTGCGTCCATGTGGATGTAATCTTTGTTAATCATGTGTGTCTGGTGTGAACAACAATCATTTTCACATCATGAACAGTTAATAATAATACTAATAATAATAATGAATTCAATTTATAACGCACTTTTCATTAATGAACATCTCAAAGTGCTACAAGGTGCAACAGAAGTGAATGTCAATAAAACACATAATAACACAATTAAAATCAACAACAGTGTCAGCTAAGATCAAAAGTAGAATCATGAGGAGGTAGAGTATGCTCTGTTGAAAAGAAAGGTCTTAAGCCGCTCTTAAAGTCAACCACAGACTGTGGGGCTTCAGTTTCTCAGAATCACCTGTAAGTGTCGCCAAAGGAACAAAAACCACAGAAACGTGCGTACGCCAGCCATGGGGCTGGCGTGGAAATGTACTTGGATGCGCACATATTCACGTTCAGTTCAGTTTTGATACATACGGGGTTTTGCGTGGATAGTGACGCACGCAAGGATTTTGTGCGCACGCACGGTTGATACATGAGGCCCCAGAGCCCTCGGTCCGTTTTTACGTCACAGATAGTGCATTCGTGTGTAATCAGATTTTCAGTGAATTAAACACGGCTCAAAGTTTAAAATCACTTTTAAAGCAAAATTAAATTGATGTATCATTTTGTTTGCAAAAACGAACATAGTTGAATGATAAAATATATATATTTTGAGTAATTTTATGCATAGTAAAAAAAGTCATGTCACACACACACTTTAAAGTACTGTTTTAAATCATCTTTCCTACAGAAAATCTAGTCAGTCATTTCGAACTACCTCAGCATGAAAAAAATATATCAGATTTGAATTACCTTTTTGAATTCTAACTTTGCAGGGGTCTTTTGCTAAAATAATAATAATAATAAAAACTTTCCACATTTCTGTTTTTTAAAAATTCACAAAAATATTTATTCTGTGACAATGTTTGATAATAAATAAAATAATTATTTTCCCTCATTGGTACACCCAAAATGATTTTCTTTGAATAATTAAAAAAAAAATCCATTCAGGAGTTTTGCGAAGGCCACCAGACCCTTCCGAATCTGTAGCTGAAAATGGGACCTTGTTTTCTGTCAAACTTACTCGTGTCTTCCGGTCTTTGAACAGGGAGGTTTTTTCCTAATAATTTTTTTCATTTATTCTTTTTATTTATTTACATATTTTTAAATTCTGCTTGTGAAAGAATTGCATATTCTAAAAATGCTTTTTGCCTGTACCGACTTGGAAATAATAGCCAGTTGCAGGTGCACGCCACACCCAGTAATGGTGACCAGCCTTTAGATAAACCGTCGGCAGTCAGCCGCTGTCAGCCATGGAGCATTTCATTCTGCAGCCTACATTCATGTCAAACATTTTTTTGTAACAAACGTTCACCTGTCCACATTACAAGTGAGTTTTCGCTCTTTACATCCAAACTAAAATGATTTTGTCAGATGAGATTTTCAGGTGGTAGAGGTGTTGCCTCTCAGTGAGAACGTCACTAGATCAAATCCTGGCCTGGACCCTTTCTGGGTGGAGTTTGCATGTTTTCTCTGTGCATGTGTGGGTTTTCTCCAAGTAATCCAGTTTCCTCCCACAAACAAAAACATGCATGTTAGACTGATTGGTAACTCTAAAATGTCCATAGGTGTGAGGGAGAGTGAATGGTTGTTTGTCTCCATGTGTCCCTGTGATGGACCTGAGACCTGTCCAGGTGTCCTCCACCTCTAGCACAGTGACGGCTGGATATGAGCACCAGGGACCCCCGTAACCCAGAAAGAAGGACATGGGTACGGATGGATGGATGGATGGATGGATGGAGATGAAAGGCAGGACTCTGCAGTGACGCTGGCCGGGGAGACGTCCCTCTAATGGCGATGAGTTGAACTGCGTCTAGGTAGTTTTTTTCCCCACAAGCTCTAAAATATCAAATCAGAGCAACATCTTGTGTGTTAATGTAAAAATCAAAAGTTTAGTAGTAAAGGTAAAAAGAAAACCATTACTGAGAGGAATGCATATTTGCATACAGGTGTGCAGTGGAAAGCGTCCTGTGCTCCAGCATCAATGTGTGGCATGGAGGCTGCACAGTTGCAGAGAGGAAAGCTCTACAGAGAGTGGTGAAGGCTGCACAGAAGTCTGTTGGAGTCAGTCTCCCCACCATCACAGACATTTACACCTCCAGATGCAGGAAAAGAGCCACCTGCATCATGAAAGACCTCACTCACCCAGCACACTCACTCTTTGCCCCACTCCCCTCAGGACGGAGGTTGAGGAGCATCAAATGTAGAACCACTAGACTGAGGAACAGCTTCTACCCTGAGGCTGTTAGACTCATGAATGAATAAATAAAAATAAAATAAAAATAAACACTGCAAAATATCACATCATGCTGATGCTGATCTGTTTTCTTGTTGCTGTGTTCATCTGTGACCATCTGCTCATACAGACTCATGTTCGTGCTGCTGTTTATAATGATGTTTTTCCACTATATTAGGGCTTAGTGTATTACTAGTTGATGTTTTTCTTAGTTAATTCTAGATGTTATTACTGTTTTTCTCTTGCATTTGTTGTTGGATGTAACTGGGACCCCGTGTACATAATCTCGTTTTCATCACATGTACCACATGCGGTGCAAATGACAATAAAGACTCTCTGACTCTCTGACTCTCTGACTCTCTG
>JBBPBX010020496.1:13666-43320 GCA_038048925.1 Garcialebias charrua | reverse complement strand
AAAATAAAAAAAAAAGGAAAATCTGAGCGAGGATTGAAGTCCAGCCCAGTTTGGAAACTATGGAAAAATTATAACAGTCTTTGTGGCTCCCAACAGGCTGGGTGGAATGTTTTTCCAGTCTGGGTCAGTGCAGGTCCTGACTCGTAACAAGACTGTGCATGAGAAAGCAAATCTGTGCATGTTCAAATTGCAGACAAGAGAAGTTTTGAGTATTTCAGACAAATTCTCAGTTTATTAGAATTTAATAAAGTGCTGTATGTTGTACCTGACGAAGTACTATTCAGTGCCGCATGTGATGATAATGTGCTTTAAGTGTTACAGAGTGTAATCAGTCTTTGTATGGCTGAGTTAATTTGCGCAATAATCTTATATTTTATTAAAGACCAGCACCAGGTACTGTCACACCAAGCTGTTTCCAAATGGTGCTTTGTGAGTCGGAGGGTATTTTTCGACAGCAGTCAGTGAGATGATGAAGATGTTCATGAAGATGTTTGTGCGTTCCTCTGCAGTCTCATTACATGACCAGGTGTATTGTTGGACCTGGAGCTTTTTTATTTACTCATCACCTTTATTTAACAAGGCAAATCCTATTAAAGATCACAGATTTCTTTTGCAAAGGAGGCATGGGCCGTTTTTGCACATTGATCCCAACAAAGAATCTTGTTACACTGTTCAGAGACAGTGAGATCACCTGGTTAACAGGAGGGGTAGGGCTTTCTGTGCAGGGGTGCTGTTGTGTGCCTCAAAGTGAGCAAAGAAATCATTCAGCTTGTTCAGCAGAAAAATGGAGCTGTTGCAGGTCTGCAGTGTGGGCTTATACGGTAACGGTAGTCAGTATTATAATCTGTATTTGTCACTACAAGCTGTCTCTGCTGCCACTGGAGCAATGGTCTATCCTCCTGGAGTCTCTCTTAAACCAAGGACAGATTAGCCCTCACTGTTCTCACTTCGTTCCCATCTCTGAAGGTGACATTCCAGCCTGCAGAACTCCCACATCAGGCTTGGCTTCTAATTGGCTCTAACAGTGATTGTCTTTGTGTGTGTAACGTCATCAAGACACTTGATGTAGGCAGGGACTGACTCCTGGAGGCATACCTGCCAACTTTTGATGATGGCAATGAGGGACACCTACTAGTATTATGCCAGTGATGATTAGCAGTTGTGGGGGTCTGAAAATTTTCTGTCATTTTCAACCTACCGTAATAAATTATGTCTGATGGCTGAATCAATGAATAACCATACCTGAACTTTCACCAGCACATACCTGAATTTCAACAACAAACTTTATATTTTATTCTAAGCATGCTGCAAGAGACATTTTTTTAAGCTCATTTGTATTACCATAACCTTGTGACAGTTTGTGCCATCACAAAAATTCCAACAGTTTCTGAAGATGAGAAACTGCATTTACAGTACATCCAATATAGGATCATTACATTACCTTCACGCTTGCTGCCACAGGAAGCCGTTAAACCACCCTTCTATAGCCCTCCTCCCACACGGACACAGTATGAACAGGTAAGCCAAGCCAGCACTTGTCAAATGCGGGACATTTGAGTGTCCTGCCCCTCCTTATGCGAAACGCAGGACAAAATCTGGAACCTTTTTTTTTTCTTTTTTTTCGGCTTTTTCCCTGCGTTAGGGGTCACCACAGCGATCTAGTCGCACGAAGATTTGGCAGTTGTTTTTACGCCGGATGCCCTTCCTGACACAACCACAGACCACCGAGCAACCACAGCCCTCTGTGTGGAGTAGAGAGCTGATATCTAGGGTTCCCGGGGGAGCAGATGGTGTGGGTTAAGGGCCTTGCTCAAGGGCCCAGAGTGGGGCAGATGAGGGTGGAGACAGGTGTGACCGCTTCACTTATCCCACCCACATCTTTGATGTTGTCGGTACCGGGGCTTGAACCGGCGATCTTCCGATCACAAGCGCACCTTCTTAACCTCTGCACCACCACTCCCACCACAGGACAAAATCTGGAACTGTTCTGCCCAAATTGGGACAGGTGGCTTGCATGTGGAGGTCTGTGATTTAATTTTAAGTGCCAGTCAGCTTGATTATTTTCCAGTTTGCGGTGTTGAAAGTCTTTAAGTGTCTCTGAACACCCTTATGGCCACACCCATACCAGCCTCTGAACTGGTTTGATGACGTTAACCAGTGGTTTGAATGCTGGCATTAACATAAGAGTGATGTGGTCAGAGTTACAAAGGTGGTGCTACAGCCATGGTTTGAGTACATCAAGCATGTGGTGTGAGGACAACAAACTCCCTAGAGTTCTTCAAACTGAGGCTTGAAAAGCTCCTCCCGCCAGTCTCAGATCTGAACCTGAACACAATTTGTAAGTGTGCATCCTCCTCTCTCTTCTCTTACTGTTAATAGAACAAATCATCTTGGAAAAAACAAAGCCGATATGAAACAGTAGGTGATATATGACCAGTTTTCAATAAAGAAAGACTGTTCATCTCCAGAGAAGCTAGGAGGAAGATTAAACAACAAGACCAGACAACATTTTTCCAGTATACACAGATACAGAATGCAGGCCATTTAATGGGGAGAAGTTTATTGGCTCTGGCTTTTGCTGGCAGGCTTGAGTGGGGAATTTTGGAGTCTGAACGCTTCCTTACTATTGCAAAGTAAAAATCTTGCTCTTTTACACCTGTGAATGATACAATGAAAGTGTTTATGCGCCAAGACAACCAACAAATTAAACTGGATAGTTTGAGATAAACGTTAAAACTAGGGGTGTAACGGTATGCTCAAATCCCATTTCGGTTCGGTTCAATTACAAGGAGGGTTCAGTTCGGTTAATTTTCGGTACCAAAAAAAAAGACAAAATAAAGACTTATAAAATGTTTATTTTGAAAATGTGTCAAGTAAACTACGTTTGTATAAAAATAAATAAAAGTGACCCATTTGGATGATATTTTAAATAAACGGCATTCTTTACAATAAATAAACTATACTAACAATAATACAAATCTTAATAAATACAATAACAGTCAGAACCAGAACAATAAGCAGCAGCAAACTGTTTATGATCTAACTAATCAAGTTTTAAGTTTTTATCCAAAAAGACCAACTTGTCCACATTTTCTGCTAAAAGCACAGATCTAGTTGCAGTGAATATCTCCAGTGGTGGAGAAAATCATCTCAATAACAACAGTAGCAGCAGTGTGGCTGTATTTGTCCTCATTACTCACAACCTCTTCTTGGACCTGCTCCTCCAGGTGGGACAGGTGGTCCCTGGAAAAGTTCAGAGTTCAGTCATCACACACTTCTTAGCTGCAGGTGATCTGGTGGAGTTCCCTGAAGAGGAAGAAGTCAGCTGCTATCTCTGTCCCAGACTGGAAATAGAACACAAAGAGGTAAAAAAAAAACGAGTTAATAAGATTATAATTTTAAATTAAAAAGGTTAATTAGATAATAATAATAAAACAACAATACCTCTTCTTTAACGGTTGAGGTGGTTTAATCTCTCGGTCATCATCATCATCATCATCATGATCAGGGCAGGGCTTTAATCTGGTCCAGGGCTTGTTGACAATATCAGTTTTAACTTTTTCAGAAAGTGCTGAACTTTTTGACTGAAGTGTTGACGTGATGGATGTTGTAGCGAGGCTCAAGAACTTTAAAGTCGGTGCATCAACAACATTCGGCTGTAGATCCAGAGCTTTAAAAACTCCTACAGTTTGTGTTATTGATCTGGACCGATCTGAATCACTTGATAAAGTTGTTTAAATGCTGCTGCTGTTAACGGTGTTTGCAACAAGCTGCTTTTCTTGCTTGGAGAAAAGACGTTCACGTTTGGATGATGTCGTTTCAAGTCCGTTAACAAGTTAGACATGTTGCTGCTGCAGATCAAATCTCCGTGAAACAACGTCCACACACAGCTTTGGATTTGCGCTCGTCTTTTAACAAGGAAGCCATAACGTTCCGAAACAGGAGACCGCAACGAGATGCTAGGCTGCTAAATGCTGTGCGTGCTGCAAGATAATAGCGCCGTGCTGAAACACGCCTAGGAATTTTAGTTGCTTTGCGCATATATTCTCCCGTTAATAACATTTAATAAGTGAAAAAATAACCGAAACGGTAAGCAGGTGGACCGAACCGAATGTGCCGTACCGAAACGGTTCGGTACACTCACGTGTACCGTTACATCCCTAGTTAAAACTACTGTAATTTAGAATTTATGCAGCTTTATTATCTACTCTGCATTTTGTTGCGTCCTCCTGAAAATTGTACATATATGATAGTGAAATGCAATATATTCCTAAACAGAAACATAAGTTTTTCACAGAAAGCAGCAGGACGTTCACAGAAAGCAGCAGGACGTTCCACTAATATTGAACCGCTAAAGAATAAAACTAGATATAAATGATTATTGTGGTTCAACTGCAATTTAAACACAGACTAACATTATCTACCAGGCAAATTTACAACCAGAAAGTTAATTCATTTTGTCCATTAGTTTAACATTTCTTTGACACCTCACCTTCCTACCCACATACACAGGGATCCCAAACATCATGGCAGGTATAGCTATGCCAGCTATCAGTGCGATTCCAACAGGAGCGCCCACAAGAGTTCCAAGTTGCCAAAGAATCTTCTTTTTCCCGCTCCACGGCTTCTTCCCCCAGAAAGTACAGCCTGATGGACTGAAACACAAGTAGGGAAAATGATCAGAAACTTCCACTAACCTGGCAGAAGTTTCTAATATAAAGAAATGGTTTGACTGTCATAACTACATAGAAAAGACACATGACTATAAATGTAAAAATTCCAAAGTGATTATGTGGAATAAAATATTACTTTATAAAAATGTAGACTAAAATACTTACCTCAAGTAGTGCAAGTCTGAGATCTCCTTCATGCAGAGCCAGCAGAACTCACAGCCACAGACAGCGCAGGTCATGTGGTTACAGCTCCCATCATTCATCTTGATAATGAACGCAGCGCAGCGAGGACATGGCTTAATGTCATCGGCTGAGACAAACAGAATATGAAGCACAATGGTAAAATAAAGACAACATGCACCCTGCCTTACAGCTTACACCGTGTACCTCAAACTGTTTTGGTCATCAAATGTCATAGTGCTGGTCAGTGTCACAGTTACTAAAAATAGTTCCCTACGCAATATGTGACGTCAGCAAGTTTAAGGATGTCAGGCAAACAGAACCTAAAGTAAAAAACAACATAGTGCAGTAGTCGTGGTTTGCATTAATAAAAATAAATAAAAAAAAGGCAGAAAAATGTTATCTACGAAGCATTGTTGCTACAGGCATTGCAATAGTGATGGCCAATGTGCTGACAAGCAATTTGGTTCTTGCCATTTCCAAAGTCGATAACAGGGAGATATGGGATTGTTGAATTTGACTCTGCGGCCGAGTTTCTTCAACCTAACAAATATAAACAATACTTGCATCTGTTTGAAACACGTTGTTAGAGGGAACGGACCAAGAGAAGCACACCCTGACCCCATACCAGAGACTGCAGTCTCTGAACAGGTATGTCCAACCAGTGGTGGGCACAGACCGCTAGAGAGCGCTAAAGCGCTATTCCGCTTACAGTGGACCTAAACTTTTTGTCAGCGTTTTTGTGAATTGACTAACTTTTATAATTCATAAGCGGATTTATGCTATTTTTATTTAAAATGCAGTACCGCTAATAACTAATTATCTATCAGTAAAAACCAATAAACTTATTTACAAGCTTTTATGCTGCTTGTTTTTTACCTTTTTCCCCACGTAAACAGCAGAGGAGGAAAGGGTGTGAGGGGGAGGGGGGCAGAGCTGAGAACAGACTCGGCTCTACCATGTAGGTAAATGCCTGGGGGTCCCATTTCAGCAGTGGCCCCGGCCCCGCCTCGCCCCGTGCAGTCACCTACATCACTAACATTGCTCATGCTTGTTAATGTACATTTAACATAAAAATAATTATAGTTACGATGAAAACGATCATTAAATACGCAATAAAAAAAACGGTCGATTTCTTTATCCCCCTACTAAAAATGGACTATTCCATCTTGACAACTTCCGGGTCATAGTTGAACTCAGGGGCTAATTCTGTAGCTGGCTGCGCTCGGTGTCTTCATAAATCCGTAAATAACCCGCTGTTTCAAGCCAAATTAACGTGGCCGGATGATTTTATTGTGTGTTTTGTGATGACCATTCGACGGTGAGTCGTTATTTTTATGTATTTTAGTTACTTTTCATTAAATCTGTTGACTACCTATAGACGCTAACTGTGTCTGCCTGTTACACCGGTAGTGCTGGGTTACTAATGAAATCCGTAAATAACACCGCTGTTTCAAGCCAAATTAACGTGGCCGGAGGAGTTTATTGTGTGTTTTGTGATGACCATTCGACGGTGAGTCGTTATTTTTATGTATTTTAGTTACTTTTCATTAAATCTGTTGACTACCTATAGACGCTGTGTCTGCCTGTTACACCGGTAGTGCTGGGTTACTAATGAAATCCGTAAATAACACCGCTGTTTCAAGCCAAATTAACGTGGCCGGAGGAGTTTATTGTGTGTTTTGTGTCGACCATTCGACGGCGAGTTGTTAGTTTCATGTATTTTGGGTTACTTTTATGTATAAATGCGGTGGCGACACACCCGTGTATTTGAGATTTAAACGTGGTTTTAGGGATTAAAAGATCATTCTATTTTTTGTTAATTTCGTGGCCCAATAGAATATATGTACGTAAAGTATTAAATAAATCCTTTGATTTTTGTAATTTCATCCTTTTAGGATCATTTTTGTTACTTTACAGTTGGCAGTGTAGTGCAAATATTGATAACGCTGCCGGCTATATATAAATATATATAAATATATATATATATATATATATATAATATATATATATATATATATATATATATATATATATATATATATATATATATATATATATATATATATATATATATATATATATATATATATATATATAATATAGAAATATATAAATAGCGGATTAGATTAGCTTCCCCTAATTTTCATAAGACATTTGTGCTTTTGAAATTGTGGACCTAAAAAAATTAATAAGCGTTTTAGAAATTGTGGAACTAATTTTTTAATTAGCGGTGCCCACCTTTGTGTCCAACCATCCATCATGTTTTACCCGTTTTTTTCCTTTCGTGATAGAAACTAACCGGAGCACTGAACGTCTTTTTCAATCCACCAGTGTTGTCTTTTGAGGCACTTAACTCAACCAAAGTTTGTAAGTTTGTAAGTGAACACAAACGGGCGAAGTGGCTTGATAATATTTTCAAAATAGGGATCCCAAAAATACCATCTCCATCCTGGCATTCTCTACCCGGAGTAGTGTGAAAGCTACTGTAACTAAAAGTGGTTTAAATCTAAAACTAGCAAAACAGTGGAGTAAACTTGAATGTCCTTTCTGTTTCCAAGAGAACATTTGATTGTGGTAATATGAGAACTTAAGAGCTAATGAAATTTAAAAAAATGCTTTATCTTTAAAAATTAAAAATAAAAGGAGTAAAATAATCAATTGCTAAGAAATAATGGCTAATACTAGCTAGCAAAGTAAAACTAGAAAGTTCCTGAAGAAAATTTGATGGGAACTGCCAGGATGTTGCCAATTTAAACATTTGACTTGACAGTATTAAGTGTTGGGGTTCCCTCTCAACTAACAATATAGCAAATTTCAGCTGAATAGCTCTAAAAATGCTTGAGATATCAGTTACTCATTTAGCTAAGGCAGCCATCTTGGATTTTTGATTTGGATGCATTATGTGCTAGGCAACATTCTTAGCTATAACCACACCAAATTTCAGCTACATGTTTAAAAATAGCTGAGTTAAAGCTGCACTATGTAAGTTTGTAATGCAGTCTGCAACTTTTCTAACAATATATTTTTAATCCAAAAAAGCTAAGTCTGGTCCTCTGGACATTCAAAAAACAAAACAAAACAAAGCAAAAAAAAAAAAACTGTAGAAACGTTTCGTCTTTCGTCCGAAAGACTTCCTCAGTCTGAGAAGCTGTGTTCAGCTCAGTCTTATAAATAGCACCCTCCCACAGTGGATCAACCAGTTGGCTGATGACAGCCGAAACCAGCTGCTCACATGATCAAGGAGGACCATCAGCCTGACGATGGATCGTTAACACCCTGATGGTTGTTTGCTATTCACAGAGGGCTGAGCAGTGTTGCCAGGTGTACGATAATTATCGTATTTGTACGATAATTTTACCTTCTGTACGATGTACGATCAATAATCCCGAAAAAGGCCAAAAATACGATAATTTGACCGTTCCTTGAATGTGTAGTTGTGATCGGTTTCCATCAGCCTGTCGCAACTGTCTGTCAGAGTTTTTTTGTGAACCCTGAATGCATCTTGAAATTCCAGCCAATCGTGCTTTTCTAAATGCGACCTAAGAGTGACGTGAGTCCGTTTGCCTCAGAACAACGGCCATGATTGGCTGAATAGCCCGCTGCGCCCGCCCCATGAGTTAGAAAAGAAGAAAAAGCAGAGCCGTGTCTCGTGTGACACCGGTCTGGAAGAAGAAGTGATGAAAATGAGAGAACATTTATATAAAGTTAAATGATAATTAAGAAATATATTAAGAAAATATGGCAGGAAACCTGGGACATTACTGATACAGGAAGACATTTACACAACAAAAAAGGTAGGAAATACAAGGAAAGCAGGAAGAAACAGGAACTTACTCGCATTAGAACAGGACACACAGACCTTAATAAATCTCTCAAAAATAATTGGAAAGCTTGCAACAGGACTTTTTTGTGACATGTGCACCAGCAATCTCCCTGAAATGGTTCAACATGTCTTTATGGGATGTCCAGGGCATGAAACAAAGAATGCATTAACAAAAATAAATAAATAAAATTAATATTAAATTTACAATTAGGGATGTTTTTAGTAGTGATATCATTAAAGCTAAAGATCAAGTTATTATTTCCTTGAAAATACAAACTTAATAGACAGAATTTAGTTGAGTTATTAAATTAAAACCGCCATGAAACAAAACAAGAAGCGCGGGGGGGCGGGCTCATTAGTTGCCACCAGACATTAATACGTATTATTGTCTATGGTTCCCACCCGTACTGACGCCACAAAGCTGTGAGTGCCTGTTAGACGCAATTCAACAACAGAGTGACTATAGTGCATACTTGTTATTTTGGTTTTGACGGGCGTACGATAATTTCCCTCAAAATACGATAATTTCAGGGCTCTAGTACGATAATCCTACATTTCTCACCTGGCAACACTGGGGCTGAGTGATACTAGCAATAACAGCATTGTAAGTGGGGGACAGTTGAACCCGGAGGCCTCCACCTCTGTTTAATGATGGACGGTTTCTTTTCACAAAGATGGCCTCCTTTACTCCTCTCTCAAACCATTGTTCCTCTCTATCAAGGATGTGAACATCTTCATCCCTGAAAGAGTGACCGCTGGCCTGGAGATGAGTGTAGACTGCAGAGTCCTGACCTGATGATGTTGATCTTCTGTGCTGGGCCATCCACTTTGTCTGCATCTAAGGTTGAATCGCAAGTGGTTCCTGTAGTCTGCCCTCTTCCTAGCTGTTTTCTCAAACTCTCTAACAAGTTTGAGGCAATCCTGGCCAAAGTGGTTCAAAATACCCTGATGCATGCTCAATAATCCAGGTAGAAAAATCCAAAAAAGCTAAGTCTGGTCAGAGGACCAGACTTAGCTTTTTTGGATTTTTCTACCTGGATTATTGGGCATGCAGCAGGGTAAATTCGCATGTGTTTATTACTACTGTAGCTTCCCTGATGCATGCTCAATAATCCAGGTAGAAAAATCTAAAAAAGCTAAGTCTGGTCCTCTGGACATTCAAAAAACAAAACAAAACAAAACAAAGCAAAAAAAACTGTAGAAACGTTTCGTCTTTCGTCCGAAAGACTTCCTCAGTCTGAGAAGCTGAGTTCAGCTCAGTCTTATAAATAGCACCCTCCCACAGTGGATCAACCAGTTGGCTGATGACAGCCGAAACCAGCTGCTCACATGATCAAGGAGGACCATCAGCCTGACGATAGATCGTTAACACCATAGATATATACACTAGATAAGCTGAGGAGGAGTCAGCGGCGTCGTCAAGCGGCAGCCATCTTGCCACAGACAGAGGTGAGGGATTTTTACAAACAAAAATACACTTAACTCGCTGTAATCTTGACGGATTTACAAACGGTTTATGTTTTTAAAAACGTTATTAACGTGGCTATGATTTCTTTGGTAATCAGACAGCAGTTTCGTCTTTTTTAAAAGGTTTTATTCGTGTTTTGGGTGTCACACTCATCGAGAATCTAGAATTTAAATTCTGTTTTTATTACACCAATAACTATTTTATAACAAAATAATCTTTTGTCTAAATGACTGTCTTGATCATGACTGTATTTATTAGCAGACTATTAACCAGAGCCTTTGATTAAGGGCTAGCTAGTATTCCAAACATTTCCCCAGCATTCTTAGATCACTAGGAGCTCTTTGTTTTTAACTGAACTAAAGCTGCACATGATTTCCAAGCGGTTTGGTATGTTCAACACTAATTACTGCTTTGTGTTTTACAGAAATACTCTTTGACAAGATGCCTGACTTTTGTGCAGCCTATGGATGCTCCAATAGACGTAACATCAAAACAAGAAACCTTGGGATCACATTTCACCTGTAAGACTCTGTGACAGTATTATTACTTTAATTAGAATAATCATAGTTATATTTTGGATCAGTGCACATTACACGTCACGCTACACACAAAAAATGTGAGATAATATTATTGACATAATATTATACATAATATATATTTACATAATAATGACATAATATATATTTACAGCACTTTGGTTGACCTTGTTGTTGTTTTAAGTGCTCTAATGCTATCTCCTCAGTTGTTCTCACCTCTCTGCATGGAGTTCATAATATGCTCTTTTCTGTCTGCATCACGTTCATAAGATGCTCTTTTCTGGTGATGGTACTTCTTATCTTATCAGGGTGTTTTGCTACAATATATTTGCTGTATTAAAATATGTCTCTGTTCCTGCTCTTGTGTTTAGTCACCGCCACCCCTAAAAAAAGTAAATGTTAAGATCCTAAACTCATTCTTTCTTGGGACCTCTTTGTAATTATACAATATTTGCTTTATTTGATTAAGATTCCTCTCTATCCTGGGATTTATCATCAATATTGACACATTGATGTCAATGGTTCCTGTGCTGCTTGATGAGCAGCGATATATCCTGACCTACAGGTTCAGCCAGGACCACTTGGAGCTTCTCTTTAACTCCATCAGAGCATCTGGTACAATTCATAATTATTTTTTAACACAACACTAAGTGACCGGAACTGTCAGCAACTGTATTGTTTTCAATTTGTTGATCCATGTTTTCTTTTTTTTTTTAGGAAAATACATTTGGTTTGTTTATTTGTTTGAAAAATCGGTGAATATGTAATATACTGTTATATATCTTGTGTCTATTTTAAGGTGGATGGAATAACAACCCTAGTGCCAGCCAGTTCAAGAACATTTTCAGAAAGCTGATGGCCCGGTGTGGTGTTAAACCAAGCATAAAAGGCAATGTGACCGCACAGGATGAGACAGAGTCCCAACCAGTTGAACCAATGTCCTCTGCTGACCAGTTCTACCACATTGACACATCAACAAACCTGTCAGCTGTAGACATGTCCTCTGTAGAAGAAGAAGATCTTCCATCACCGTTTGCTGACATTCCTGCTCTTATACATGACCACAGCTACCTTCCCAGCCGCTTCGATGGTCTTGTGGAAAACACACTTGTGTACATTTCAGGTAGAGGTTGACTTATACTATATTTGACCTATTACCTGTAGTGCTAACATTCAGCATATAATATTCAAAAACTGAAATGATGGTCAAATAATGAGATGTCAATGCTAGAACCTTTAGTTTATTTTATAGTTATACTGTACTTTTATACTTTTATACTTTTTATACTAGTATGCAAAAACTCAGGACAGTATTATGTTCATTAAATGTTTAGTGTTTTAGTTTTAGAGTTGGTGTAAATTTTCATACTCATTTACCACTATGCAAAAACTCAGGACAGTGTTACAGTTTTACTATTTTATGCTTATGTTTATTATTATATGTTTCAGTGTTTTAATGTTTAAATAGTTACTGTTGCACCGAGGGACTGAGAGTCTTGTCACACTATCAGATGTTTATTTCTGTTTGTTTGTTTGTTTATTTATATCTCCCGATTATTAAATCTTTTCATGTATCTAAAAAAAATAAACTACACATATTGACCAAGGTTTGTGTAATAATGTATTTAATATTACATAATATTTGCATGTGTAGGGAAAAAATTGGCATAAATTATTTTCATACCACTAATAATAATGCTATTTATGATGAAATAGTATTAAATATTTATTAGCATTGTAACATATGTCAGTTAATTTCGCTGGAAATAAACATGTATTTATAAATAGATGTAAATATAATCTTATTGTGTATATTGCTAGTGCAATACAGTGTCTATATAACGTTATTTTCATGTGAACGTCCATCTTAAGTATACCATATTATAACAACATCTCTCACATTTATAACAAACCAAACCGTTTTAAAATCGGTTGAAAATTAAGCAAGTTATGGTTATTTTAATAGTAAATGCCCCATTCACATTCATGTTAAGAGTGGGCGTTCTGTCTGTGGCAAGATGGCCGCCGTCTGACGATGTCGGTCTCCATTGGCCAACAGCGGGGATGTCTTATCTAGTGTATATATTATCTGTGGTTAACACCCTGATGGTTGTTTGCTATTCACAGAGGGCTGAGTGATACTAGCAATAACAGCATTGTAAGAGGGGGACAGTTGAACCCGGAGGCCTCCACCTCTGTTTAATGATGGACGGTTTCTTTTCACAAAGATGGCCTCCTTTACTCCTCTCTCAAACCATTGTTCCTCTCTATCAAGGATGTGAACATCTTCATCCCTGAAAGAGTGACCGCTGGCCTGGAGATGAGTGTAGACCGCAGAGTCCTGACCTGATGATGTTGATCTTCTGTGCTGGGCCATCCTTTTGGCCAGTGGCTGTTTAGTTTCCCCGATGTAAGACTGATCACAGCCCTCCTGACACTGAACAGCATACACAATATTACTCTGTTTGTGCCGGGGGACTGGATCTTTGGGATGAACCAGTCTTTGTCGTAATGTATTTTGGGGTTTAAAAGCCACTGGGACGTTGTGTTTAGAAAATAAACGTCTCAATTAGGGGTGCACCGATTTCAATTTTCTGGCCGATCACCGATTACCGATTTTTAGAAAGTCTGACCTGCCGATTCCGATTTTGGCCGATACCGATTTTCAGGTGTTAAAAGGTCAAAATGCACCCTAAATTTTCAGGATTTTCCAACCTTTGCTGAGGCAGATAAAATCGGTAGATAAAATCGGCTTCTCATTTAAAGATCGGCCGATCACCGATCTCCCCAAATTAAGGAAATCGGAGCCGATCGATCGGCCGGCCGATTTATCGGTGCATCCCTAGTCTCAATGTCTCTGAAACTCCCGCAACATACGGAATGACCACTGGTCTGGGTTCCTTCTTTTCACCTGATGGCTGGCTGGAGTCCTGTTTGGGTTTCTTCTCTGCTTTCAGGAAGGCCCAGTTAGGATATCCACATTTCTCTAGAGCCTGTTTTGTGTGTGATTTCTCCTTCTGTCTGGCTGCTGAGTTAGTGGGGACGCTGTCTGCTCTGTGGTACAGAGTCCTGATGACTCCACTCTACTACTGTAGCTTCTGTTTGTGAGACGGTCACGCCACTGGTAGCTGCGCTGTGACGTGAAGTGGGCATTAGCCAATGACACGCGGCCCTGTGGGCGGAGCTTGGTAAGGTCCATTGCATTCAGTTTTTATTCACAATTTGTTTAGTGTCCCAACTTTTTTGGAATCCGGTTTGTGAATGTGTGAATGAATGGGTGGATGGCTGGTATTGTAAAGCACTTTGGGGCTCCTCACAAGGGCTGGAAAGCGCTATATAAATAAGCTCCATTTACCATTTACCATTTATATATAAATAAACTACTACTTACTACTTGTACAGTACTACTACTCCTACCTCGCAGTTTTTTAAGTATCGCGTGGCTTCAGTGTACGGATACCCAGCTATACACAAGGGACTACTGTACTGGTAATTTAATTTACATAATTTTATGCACTCCTATGTTTGTTCTTATTTTTGGTATAAATATGAAATGATGAAAAAAAAAGATTTTGATACGGTAAAGAACCTAAAATTATTGTTTTAAATAAATGTTCTATTTGTTTACATTGTTGTTTAATCTTGTCATCTTGTCAATTACATAATTTAAATAAAATGTATGAATATTTTAACTGCAAAATCGTTTATGAATCGAATTTTGACACAAAAAATCGGAATCGAATCGCCAGACAGATTTCACATCTCCTCCTACATGTCTTTGCGTGAGTGCAGCTACAGCGTGCGCTCTCAGGACATTATTACCTGCAGTGTCCCCTCAGTGAGGACTGAACTAGGCAAAAGGGCCTTCTCCTACTCTGCTCCTGTTTCCTGGAATATCTTGCAAAAAGATCTGAAGCTCTCGACCTTGACCTCTCTAAGTGGTTTTAAACATCTACAGTATTAAGTTCCTGGCAAAAACCAATGCAGACATGTTCCTGTTTTTAGTTTTCTACGTTGCCTTACCATCTAGCCGTTTTTTCGCTACTTTTCCTTTTACCATTTTATTTTCCTTTATATAAATAAATAAATTTGTACACATCCTTTATGATTGGCTATCGTTGTCGTCTTCCACTGTTGTCATCACTCTTTGTTTAAACCAGGTCTCTTGTAAATGAGTCCCCGAGGCTCTATGGGACTAACCTGTATAAATAAAGGTTGAATGAATTTGTACCCCTAGTTCTGTAGCCTGACAATTACAGTATGTCATTTTAATTCTGCCAAACATTGGACTGCTGAAAGTAATACTGCCCCTGTCTAAAACCAAAAAACATTTGGGCACCCCAAGAAGTCTCTTGTTAACACCCAAAGAAATCAGACCTGATTTTACATCAAATGAAAGCATTAGGAAGATGGTCTACTGACAGCTAAACTGTTTAAAGGCAAACCGTGTAAACAATGCAAATCTGGATCATCTGGCTGTGGCAGTTCAGAAAAAAAAGACAACTGAGTAAAACACAAACTGTTCATGCAAGAGTCAGGTCAAAAACAATTACGCTATTTATGTTGCAAGAGATGTCTGGTTGTGACAAATATGTGCAATGGGATAAAATATGAATATTTTCTTAGGACACTTAACATGGCAAATTAGTTTACACAATTTAATTTAAGATAACTTCTTAATAAAGCTCTACAATTACTTCTTGTGGCGTAACATTAATGTAGATATGGCAAAAACAAAGAAAAAGCAAATGTGCTTTTGTAATTTCTTTTTAGTAAGCCTACCTGCAGCCCCACTCTCCTGACTATAACTGAGGGAGGACGAGCGCACCGTTCTCAGGCGCAGGCGCAGGCTCTGGGCTCGCTGTTGTCGCGCTGCATCACAGGTCTGGTTAGGATGCCACAGCTGCTTACAGTGGTAACAGAACTCGGTACCACAACCTTCCCTTCCACATGTGATCTTTGGACAGCTGGCACACCCAAACGCTATTACTGCATATCTGGAAGAGGACAAACAAAACACTCAAGACAATAAAATACAGCATGTCCCCAACTTGCATTAAGAAAGGAGGTCTTTTACAAGTTTAAAATACAATTATATATGGGTACAGGATATGACTGACATACAAGAAATAATCCAGATAATAATGAAAGACAAAAATATCCAGCATCAACTGAGAAAACATGACACAAAGTTGGTTCATTTTTAATAGTATTGTGGCTAGGGGTGCACTGATAAATCGGCCGGATGATTTATTGGCCCCGATTTCCTTAATTTTGGGAAATCGGACGATACTTGAATGAGAAACTGATTTCACCAATTTTTTTAGTTTTAATTTTTTTTCTTTCGGCTTCTCACTTCGTCAGGGGTCACCACAGCGAACTAGTCGCACGAAGACTTGGCAATTATTTTTTACGCCAGATGTCCTTCCTGACACAACCACAGACTACCGAGCTACCACAGCCCTCTGTGTGGAGCAGAGAGCTGATATCTAGGGTTCCCGGGGGAGCAGATGGTGTGGGTTAAGGGCCTTGCTCAAGGGCCCAGAGTGGGGCAGATGAGGGTGGAGACAGGTGTGACTGCTTCACTTATCCCACCCACATTTTTTGAACAGCTGGTCAGCTGCAGCAGAACGTTTATCCTGCAGTGTGGGCTGCACAAATGTGCAGCAGGTGATAAATAATTTTTAAATAATTTATTTTAAATAGAAATTTCACGCCGATCGTGCGGCTCATCCATAAATCAGCCAATTGTGTTCCATGTCCAATCTTATTTTGAAAAACCAGTATATCAGCTCACCACCTCAACCCCCCTATACCCCCCTTTCATCGACAAACAAGCCCTCTCAAGGCAAGTAACATAGGGGAAACACTTTTTTTTAGGATATTTGGATTAAAGTATTTTTTAATTAATTGATCAAAATAGACAGTCAATAAAATTATCAAAATAAAAATAGTTGTCATTGGTTGTATTGGTTCTATGTAATTCTGACTTACCCACAGTCTGGCGCAGGGCACCACCGGCAGTCGGGGTCAGCAACCAGCCACCTCCTCAGCATGAACTCCTCATATTTCTCCATGAGCACTCGATCACCCAGGATCATGCGTATATCGTGTGGATTGAAGCGCTCTGTGCACTCCGGGCAGCTTATATTGACACGTGACTCTGAGATCTCAATACGCAGGTACTGGCGCAGACAGTCAACGCATGAGCGGTGGTGACAGGTCATGATGTCAGGAAAGCTCTCCCTAGAGTGGCGCAAAAGGCACAGTGGGCACTCCAGAAGCTCTGCTCCTATTCCAACCCCGACCTTGGAGGAGGAGGTAGAAGATGAAGGCCCTGAGACACATGAGGAGGAGGCAGCAACAGAAGAGGCAGCTTCGGTCCCAGCCACAGAGAAGAAGGCAGATTTCTTTTCATTACACATCTCTGAGTGGATGCTCTCAATGCTAGCTATACCATCCACTCCTGCTAGTCCTCCAGGTCTGGGATGATGGAGCTCTGTGGACTTTTCGTGCCCTGATTTGGAATCTTGTCTCCGTCTTCTGAAAAGAGAAGCCAGGGAGAAGCGCCTCTTTTTTGGAGCCTTCTTCACAGATGGCAGGGAGATGGAGGAAGTGGTGGACTGCAGGTCCCGGTCAGAACCCATCCCTCCACCACTTCCACCACCTAGCTGCTGATGCTTCTGTAAGCTCATCTCTCCGGGGGGAGAGGAGGGGTGTGCCGGCAGGGAGCCAGGGCTGGGTAGCCTGTTCCTTGCATGTGCAAAAAGGTCTGGGAGTTGGATGGGGCTGGGAAAAGGGGTGAAGTGGTGGATGGGAGAGGGAGCAGGGGAAGGGGATGGGGAAGGGGATGGGAGGCCAGGGTGAGAGGACAAGGCTCCAGAAGGCCCTTCTGTGTTTAGGACATGGTGACTTCTCCTGAGCAGCCTCGATGTCACATCTAATAGACGGATTTTGGCGAAGGGGTGGGGTCACGTGCTGCGAAAGTGATGCAACAGAACCTGAAAAGAAAAAAAAAAGAAATGTGTGAGAAAGGAAAGAAGAAAAAAATATATAATGTATATCTTGATAATTTTAATTATCTTCATACACGAACTTCAAATGGATACTAAAATTATACAGTAGTTTGACATTTACAACAAAGATGTAAATTTTTTTTTTTTGCCTGGCAAAATGATGATATAGATGATTTTAGTCAGACTGAAAGAAAGGTGAGTTATTTTAAAATTTTACTTTCAAAAATCACTGAATGGGTTTTTGTAATTTGTGTTTTTTTGACAAAAAGCTGTTTTAATTGAGGGTTTCCAATATTCAGTTTGAACAGCCGAAGCAGCAGGACATCAGTGTTCCTGCTTGCTTGACATTTTGATCAGTCAGTGTAACAGCTGGCATAGCGCGCATTTGCTTTGCTGATCAGAGTGTTTAAAAGAAGAGAGAACGGAGGGTTGACAACCTGGAACAATATTGACCCAAAGAGACGGGGTTCTGATCTGCCTGTAAGATCAACAGTGATGAGGTCCTGCTATCAGCTGCAAATGGCAAACAGGAGGAAGTTAAGCACACCACAAAAGAAGGGTTTTCTAAGGTAGACCGTTTTCAGCTATGAATAATGTACTGCTGAGGCACTAAAACATGCATATTTCAATTAAATAAAAGTCCTGAAGCTTAATGAACGGACTATAGGGATTCTAAACCCTTTGTTTTTCGAAATTCATGACTTTTCAGAATTTTCTTGATGGATGGCATGGAATTTCAGGCCAAATTATATTTAAAAAATAAAATAAAATAATAAAAACGTAATTTTTGGATGTAATTGGGACCCTGTGTACCGGTACAAAATTTTGTTCCACCTCATATACCACGTGATGCGAATGACAAAGAACCTTGAAAATACTCATCCTATGTTTATAAAGCACATTTAAGACAATGTAGGTTGATCAAAATATTGATGAGATATAAAAGTAAATAATGATTGTGCTCATCACCTGTCACTTCCAATCTCCCTCTTAACCATTTGAATTTAAAGGTGCTATGTGTAACTTTCTGTAGAGTGCGGAACTTAGAAAAAATTTCAACAGGCAAAGCATTCTGATCCCTCCCCCTCAGAGCCATATATGGCTCTGCTCCCCCTGGCCCTGCTGAAATTCAAATTCAAGCTCTGTTTTTATTGGCTGGTTACAAACTCTGTTTTTATTGGCTGGTTAATGGCGGGTCACTCTGTGTTTTTAGTGTTTTTATAAATGCTGATAGAGAAGCAAGGGGACTATAGTTTTTTTCAGAGATTACTTTGTCTAACATCAGTCTGTCAGTAGATAGTGACAGAGTGAAGAAATATGTTAAAATATATTGTTAGAAAAGTTACAGACTGCATTACAAAGTTACATAGTGCAGCTTTAAAGGAGCTGTATGTAACTTTTCTAACAATATTTTTTAACATATTTCTTCACTCTGTCACTACCTCCTGACATACTGATTTTAGACAAGTAATCTCTGAAAAAAACTATTGTCCCCTTGCTTCTCTAAAAGCATTTCTAAAAAGCCACAGTGACACGCCGTTAACCAGCCAATAAAAACAGTTTGTAACCAGCCAATAAAAACAGAGCTTGAATTTGAATCAGCCAATAAAAACAGAGCTTGAATTTGAATTTCAGCAGAGCAAGGGGTACAGAGCCATATACAGTATGGCTCTGAGGGGGAGGGACCAGAAACGTGTCTGTTCAAAATTTTCCTAAGTTCCAGCGTGTTCCAGAAATTACATACTGAACCTTTAAATACTGTAGTGGCACTTTGCACTGTAGAGTTTCAGCTGGCAATGGCGGATGGCACGGTGGATTGTGTTCACTGACAATGCTTTCTGGAAGTATTCCTGAGCCCATTCTGTTATTTCCTTGACAGTAGCATTCCTGTTTGAGGTGCAGTGACGTTTACGGGCCCAGAGATCACGAGCATCCAGTAGAGTTTTACAGCCTTGACCCTTATGCACAGCGATTGTTCCAGATTCTCTGAATCTTTTGATGATGTTATGCACGGTTGATGATGATTACTTAAAAGTATTTGTTATTTTACGCTGGGTAACACCATTCTGGTATTGCTGCACTATCTTTCTGCACAACAATGGTGGAATTGGTGATCCTCTTACCATCTTGGCTTCTGACAGACACTGACACTCTGAAAAGCTCTTTTTATACCCAATCATGTTGTCAATTGACCTAATTAGCGTTAAAGGTGCTATGTGTAACTTTCTGTAGAGCCAGAACTTAGAAATATTTTCAACAGGCAAAGCATTCTGATCCTTCCCCCTCAGAGCCATATATGGCTCTGCTCCCCCTGGCCCTGCTGAAATTCAAATTCAAGCTCTGTTTTTATTGGCTGATTCAAATTCAAGCTCTGTTTTTATTGGCTGATTCAAATTCAAGCTCTGTTTTTATTGGCTGGTTACAAACTCTGTTTTTATTGGCTGGTTAACGGCGGGTCACTCTGTGTTTTTAGTGTTTTTATAAATGCTGATAGAGAAGCAAGGGGACTATAGTTTTTTTCAGAGATTACTTTGTCTAACATCAGTCTGTCAGTAGATAGTGACAGAGTGAAGAAATATGTTAAAAATATATTGTTAGAAAAGTTACAGACTGCACTACAAAGTTACATAGTGCAGCTTTAATTGGTCTTCCAGCTGTTCGTTATATGCTAAATTTCCTTTTTCCAGCCACTTATTGCTACTTGTCCCAACTCTTTTGGGATTTGTTGACACCATGAAATTTTGAAACAACATAATTTTCCCTTAAAATGATACATTCTCTCAGTTTAAACTTTTGATCTGTGATTTGTGTTCTATTCTGAATAAAATATTATATGTTGGCACCTCCACATCATTGCATTCAGTTTTTATTCACAATTTGTTTAGTGTCCCAACTTTTTGGGAATCCGGTTTGTACCTCATATCGCATTACGTGTCCGCTTGGCCACCACAGAATTGAGCCATGTAGGCCACCGTACAGCAAGCTAGTTAGCCAGCTCCCTTCATCTGAACGGAGCCTGCTAGCATGGAGCAGGGGGACAACGTGATTCAACCTACTTTTTTATCTTTAAAAATCATTTCAGATCCTACAATGTTCTGGGGGAAAACAGAGCTTAACAAGAGCATGGTTGTTTGCAAGAAGTGTCAAATAAAATTACGGTACAGTATTTTGGAAATACGACAAAATGTGCGGAAGATGAAAGCAAAGCAGCCGACCAGTGAACTCAGCAACAAACTTCCAGCTGATTCCCCAAAGGCTGTGAAGACTTCCCTCTCCATCTCCTGCTATATCACAAAGGATTTACAAGCAGACAGCTCAGTGGAAGGCGAGGGGTTCATTTTTATTTTTAATACGTTATGACTTCACATAGCTTTTTTTGTGATAAAGCTGCACCACAACTCCACCATGAAACAAAGAATAACGTGGGAGAAGCTGATGCTACCAGCTTCAGCTCAAAGATAACTGTTTTTTTTTCCACAGTATACAAAAAAAACTTATAAATTTAGACAAGTTATACAACAAACAATGTAAGTTGTCTTTTTAACAAGAGGCCAGATGAGACACATCAACTGCAGCCAATTCTATATGATACAATTTATGGTTTATAAATTACAGTTCAGAAGTGTTTTGTGCAGACTTGAACAGACTTTGAAATTTTGTTAAAGATTTACCAAATATGAATCAATATGGTTAAGACTGTGACGTCTGTATATTTCATATTAGGTAAAGTTTTGAAAATATAGAAAATGTTAGAGCAACATGGTTAAAAAAAGGATAATGTACTAATGGTAGACTGAAGTCTTTGTTCACTTTTGTATTTATATATTTTGAATTGTTTGTCTGCGATGGACCGAATCCCTGCGATAAATGAGGGACTACTGTGTTAGAAAAATGTGCCCATTGCAAATCTTGAAAGGTATCTGCTGGTTTGATAATAAAAAAATCAAGGTGTAAATAGCAAAACAAGCCAGAACTTAACTAATGTCTTGGTTTAGTTATCCGTCAAATGGGTGTAAGATTTTGCACCAATACATTCAATAGGTTAATCACAATGCAAAACACATGTGCCAGGCAAAGACTGAGTCATTATGCATAAAGGACACATGCCACAGACTCAATAGTGCAGGCACAGCACTGGAGCAGATGCTGCTTATAAGAAATACATTGAAAACAAAATCCTAGAGCCTAGGCTAGACTACAGTTTTAATTATCCTGGCCTAACCACACTGATGATGATGGTGGTGATGAAGAAGATGATGATGATGATGATGATGATGATGATGATGATGATGATGATGATGATGATGATGACAAAAAATTGGTTAGTAAATTAAATGCTCACATTAAAGTGGATGCCAAGATTTGAACAGAGCAAGGTGGGCAGAAAGCTAGCTCAAGTGGGCCTAAAACGGGCAGAGGTAAATTTGACAAGATCTGTGGCCAATGACATTTTGTATACTTAATAAAGTAAGAGTACAAGTTGACTACAGTAAAAGTTGCAGAAGAAAAACAAAAAACAACAACCTGGTGCCAGGGTGAAAACATCCAATTAATCCAGTCAGGGGTAAACGAAGACACAAAAAAGTTTTAAGAGTAAATAAACAATGTAATAACATAAAGACAACTGCCAAATTTTTTGGGGACTTGATTGAGGGAAGCTCAAATATGGGCACAAATTCCAGTCATTAATATTTTGCATGTGTAAAAAACATTTGTGACCTTGTAAAAAAAAATGTCTGTGTAAAAAAACATTTGTACAGTATATGTAAAAAAAAAAGTAACCTTGTAAGAAAGATTTGTATGTGTTACAAAAATATTTGTAACCTTGTAAAAAAAAAAGAAAAGGGTTTTATGTGTAAAAAAAATAATTAAATAATAATAATAATTTGTCGTGTATGTTTCCCATACTTGACAGACGAAATTGGTCTTCTGCCTTTAACCCAACCACCACCAGGTGGTGCAGCGAGCAGCGTAGTCGCGCTCGGGGAGCTGGAGAATTAGATGTGCACTCATAGACACCCCAAGGTGTGTAGTGGCCGGGGCGCGAACCCGCGTCCTTCGGGTCCCAAGTCAAAAGCCCTGCCACTAGACCATCTTGGCTCCAAAATCACAGGTTACAATTTTTTACGACGTTACAAAACTTTTTTTATGATGTTCTGTTTACTTATACGAAACCAGAAACTTTGTGTGAATCTCTTCCTGCAAGTTTCATTTTACAAGTATGGATTTTGACCTGAATTTTTCTCATCTAAGCCAATAGGTCAATGTCATATCAATCACAAATTTAATGATACAATCAGAGAACAGATGGGTTTGGATGAAAAATCGTTTAGCAAATTGTGATTTTTTTTTTTTACACATACAAATCTTTTTTACAAGGACACATCTTTTTTCACACATACAAATCTTTTTTACAAGGTTACAAATCTTTTTTTTTTACACATACAAATCTTTTTTACACATACAAATGTTTTTTTACACATGCAACATACATGTATTTGTGACTGGAATTTGTGCCCATATGCACAGACCAATTTAAAGAGTGAAACATGCTGCTGCCAGTCAGTGATCACTCCTGCTGCATTCCTGTCCTGCTTGTCTACAGTGTAATGTTGCCTCTGTGCACATTCCTGGGCTTCTATGAAGCTGGGAACAGTCAATCCATTGGGGAAGCTTCAACTGCATCATGATCAGACACAGAGCAATGTTCTTAGCAGTCAAGCCAGGCCATTATTGACTGATGTGAGATAAAAGTCCAATGCAGTCTCTTCTCCTTCAGCACAAAGTGAAAAAAAATGGGTGGTGGCTTAATTAAAATAACAGGTTAACATTGTACATGGAAAAAAAAAAACTCAGTAAGTTTAAATTGGATCAGACGAAGATGTTCAGAAATAAGACAAAAAGTAACAATAAACCTATTTTTCCACTGTGTTATGTCAAACCCCACTAAAAAGACCAAACTGAAGACAATGCAAGTAAAAAAACACAAACAGGAACGGTACTGTTCAATCTATAAAACAAGCAAAACAGGCTGACAAGAAGGAAAAAAGTTTCCAACACCAACAAAGCTCTTTCTGTCTCCAGCTGTCCCCCACCCCTCCTCAAACTTCCTACCATTCCTCCAAACTCTGCTTAAACGGTGGTGAGGCATAAATGAGGTAAGCACCCTGGCATTTCTGCTCAGCTGAGCGTTAAAGAGCTCAGGAAGAGGGTGTGAAACAGAAATAAACTGATGAGGAAAATAAATTTTCTTCAGTCATGCAAACAGTTTAAAAGTCTAATACAGGTCATCAAACTACAAACCACATGTTTAGTTGTACACACACACACACACACACACACACACACATGATAGATAAATAAATTAAATTAGTTTGCTAATAAACTAAACAGATATGGTATTAGGGGACGAGCACTGCAGTGGATACAAAGCTATTTGACTGACAGAAAGCGGTTTGTGTATGTCGACGATATACGATCTGATTTCTGCAAAATCCCATGTGGAGTCCCTCAAGGCTCGATACTCGGACCAAAATTGTTTATTTTATATGTAAATGATTTAGTGAAGGTGTCTAGACTGCTAAATTGTATCTTGTTTGCTGATGATACTACTTTCTTTTATTGTGGTAGTGACTTTGAACAAATGTCTGCATTAATAACAATGGAATTTGCCAAAATACAAACCTGGTTTAGATTAAACAAACTATCATTGAATCTTGGAAAAACTAATTATATGTTGTTTAATTATATGTTGAGAATCTTCACCAGCATATATGTTGTTTAGTAATACAAAAAAGAATATGAATTTCTTTCTAAAAATTGATTGAGTGGAAGTAAAGAGAGTAAATGAGGTGAAGTTTTTGGGTGTGGTAATTGATGAAAAACTGTCGTGGAAACAGCACATAAATTCAGTAAAAATTAAGTTAGCCAGATCTACTGTGGTACTGTATAAAGTTAAAGACTTTTTGAATGAGACAGCGCTGTATTTGTTATATAATACAATTTTTGTTCCACATTTAATTTACTGTGTTGAAGTTTGGGGGAAGGCATGTAAAACTATTACAAAGCCTGTTTTTATTTTGCAGAAGAGAGCTGTGAGAATTATTTTAGGAAAACCTCATCGTCATCAATCAAATATATTGTTTAATCAACTTAAGTTATTGAAGTTTTATGATTTGGTGGATTATAATATCTCATTAGTCATGTATAAAGCTCAAAACTACTTACTGCCTCCTAACGTTCAAATGTTTTTTGATAAGAGGTCTTGTTATACTCTTAGGGGTACTGAGGTTTTTGTATTTTTTTGTATATTCTCCACTGAGGTTTTTGTAAAACCTCAGTATAGAACCACTTTGAAGAGTCGGGCTGTTTCGATACAGGGAATTGACTTATGGAACACTTTAGATAACAATATTAAATTTGCTAGATCGATGCTTGTGTTTAAAAAGATGATCAAATCTAAGTTGTTAACAAAATATGAAAATCTTTAGTTAAATCCATTGTACTGTATCCACAGTATTCCTGAGGGTGTCCTGTAGAAGCGAATGTGCATTGTACTTCCTGTCCGACACCGGAAGTGCCTGTATTCCATAGGCGGAGTATGGATCGCGGGTGTTTTTGAAAGTTATTTTCATTCATTTTATCGGAGCAAACACAGCTTTTGTTTAAACGGAACGTTTACTGAAATGTCCTACCGGGGTTCAGGTACCTGCTGTGCTGTTCGCGGCTGCACCAACAACCGGACCAAGCTAAATCTTTGGCTAAAACAACAGTGTTTTCAACACGGACCCAAAACAAAGAAAGAGTGTTCCTGCATCCTTCTCTATGGCTGTGTCTGCGCGATCAGGTAACATCTAATTTCTTTTTATTCAGGGAGGGTTTATTAATGAGAGTTTTGGATGATTTACTGTCTTAAAATGATATATGTCAGGCGCGACCGGTATTTTTAGCCGAGTTAGCTGCTAATAAACCTTAGCCGAGAGGCCGGAGCAAACGCGTTCGCTATTTATGTAGTTTTAAATTATGTCTGCGTGATCAGGTAACATCTTTTTATTCGGGGAGGGTTTATTAATGAGAGTTTTGGAAGATTTACTGTCTTAAAACGATAGATCTCAGACGCGACCGTGACTTTTAGCCGAGTTAGCTGCTAATAAACCTTAGCCGAGAGGCCGGAGCAAACGCGTTCGCTATTTATGTAGTTTTAAATTATGTCTGCGCGATCAGGTAACATCTGTAATTTCTTTTTATTTGTCCCTCCTCTTTTAACAAAACGAGTGGTGTTCCCACATTTTTAATGAACTAAAACAACAAAGTTTGGACTGTCTTCAACTGTATTACTCGCATGTAAACAAACGGTGTTTCCGGTCAACCGGAAGTCGTGTGCACATTTCGCGCAAAGCGTCATGGGGCGTAGGAATACTGTGGATTAGGAAACTTTCTCGTTAACTAACAAAGTTCTTTTTTATTTTTTTCATTCTATTACTGAAAAACATTGCTTGAGTTGATTGTTTGGATTGAGTTTGCTTTTGTTGCTTTGGGAAAAGGGACAGATATAAGATTATTTCTTCTCTCTGCCACCTTTCATTTTATGTGTTTTACATTTTACATTGTATGTTTATACATTGTTTTTCTTTTGTATTGATGTAAAATGAATAAATTTAATAAAAAAAAATATCTTCTTCAGTGCACATTTAGTTCAGATCAATCAGACAATACGCAAACGTTAGCTGGAGTACTTGTGTTTAGGGCTGCTGGGATTCTTCAGACTAGATGATATCATGGATTAGGATAATCCATCATGAACAAATACTTTAAGTTAACATGATTTTATGACTATCGTTTAAACCATTGAAGATTGCAAATAAAATATTGAGAGTTTTTCCCTATACAACACACTGCATAGCATTTGTCAGTCAAGTTCATGTCTGCTCCACCTGAGCTGCAGGGTTGAAGCGTCACCGTGAATTAAACAGAGTCGCAGCTGCGATCGTCAAGACATGACAAGTTATAAAAAGTTTTAAAAGGTTGACAGGGTCTAAAGCGAGGGAGTACTTCAGGTTAGCTGAAAACAAAGAGGGTGTTTGTATATTCTCCAAATATTCATGGGCCTACTATGTTTGGGCAGCACGGTGGCACAACTGGTAGAGCTGCTGCCTCTCAGCGAGCAGGTCCCTGGTTCAAATCCCGGTCCGGGGGCCTTTCTGGGTGGAGTTTGCATGTTTTCTCCGTGCATGCGTGGGTTTTCTCTGGGTGCTCCGGTTTCCTCCCACAGTCCAAAAACATGCATGTTAGGCTGATTGGTAACTCTAAATTGACCCTGGGTGTGAGTGAGACAGGTCCCTCTTGTAAATAAGTCCCCGTGGCTCAACGAGGCTAGCCTGTATAAATAAAGGTTGAATGAATGAATGAATGAATTAAATGTTTGAAGAGCTAAATAGGGTTCTTCACCAGTTTTACTACATTTAAAAAAAAAATTGTGTACTTTTAAGCAACAGAATTTTTAAGTTAAATGCTAAAATCAAATATATTTTTTTCTATTGTTACAAGATAAATAGAAAAAAAAAATCTTTATGCCTAAAAATGATGGGGGAGTGGTGGTGCAGAGGTTAGAGAAGGTGAGCCTGTGATCGGAAGGTCGCTAGATGGACTCCCCGGACAATCATCATCAAAAATGTGGGTGGCAGAAGATTGAGGAGCATTAAAGCTTCAGTATGTAGCTTTTTTTATGAACATATTTCTTCACTCTGTCACTACCTCCTGACAGACTGATGTTAGCCAGGTAATCTCTGAAAAAAAATTAAAAAAAATATTGTCCCCTTGCTTCTCCAGGTGGTAAATAAGCATTTCTAAAAAGAAAAGGTGACCCGCCATTTTCCAGCCAATAAAAACAGAGTTTGTAACCAGCCAATAAAAACAGAGCTTGAATTTGAATCAGCCAATAAAAACAGAGCTTGAATTTGAAATTCAACAGACCACAAGGGGGCAGAGCCACATATGGCTCTGAGGGGGAGGGATCAGAATGCTTTGCCTGTTGAAAATATTTCTAAGTGCTGCAGTTCTACAGAAACTGCATACTGAACCTTTAAGTGCAGAACCACCAGGCTGAGGAACAGCTTCTACCCTGAAGCTGTTTAGACTCATGAATCTCTAACCAGAAAAATCACTGTAATGCCACTTGGTTGTTGATATGTGCTGCTGACTATCCATGATGCCGATTTATTTCATGCTGCTGTGTTCATTCGTCCTCATCTGCTCACACAGACCCATGTTCGTGCTGCTGTTGTCTTGACGCATTGTTTTTGTACTGTAATGCCGGGTACCCACTGAATGCGTCTTGAGCATCAAAACCGCTCCTACCGCACCCTTTTGGCTGCTTGTCAACAGATGTCTGTTCACATCGAACGCGTCTGATGGCGCGCAGTGGGAGGAGCGTCTGGCTCCTTTTCCGGTCGGGTTCGTTTTGTTTCTTGTACACCGGGCAGACGAAATCAGCTGTACGTGAGCCTAGTTACTACTTGAGTGGGTTTTCTACGAGCCGAACTGCAGCTCCGAAAGTCTTTGTTGATATTAAAATGTTTATTTTTTATGTTTGGGGTGATCATACGCTCGAGCGGACAGCGGCAACTGTAAAAATGCCAAGTTTCTTACCAGAGGCTGGTTTCTTCATGGAGGCTCGTTGGGGTAAGTTTAAAAAGTCCAAAAAAAGTCCCGTCGTCATTGCGTCATAACATAGCAGGGCCTCTCCCGATTGGTTGCTGCGACGCGTCGAACAACCAAAGTTCAAATATTTGAACTCCGGCATCGGCTGCTTTGGACGCGTCACGTACGCGGAGAAGAACTGCTGCGTCTGCCGCACTGCTTGAAATGCTCAAAACGGGCCGCGTCACGTTTCGCCGCGCCTCGCCGCACCTCCACATAGACTTTCAATGTAAACCGGCTGCTTCCGCTGCCCGAAACGCATTTGGTGGGTACCCGGCATTAGTGCTTAGTGTATTCTTAGTCTTGTGTATTCTTAGTTTAGTGAATGTATTATATTCTTAGTTCATGACTTGGATCTTACTAATGTTTTTCTTTACCATTTGTATTTTTGTTGGATGAAACTGGGACCCTGTGTACAGAGTTTCATTCCACCTCATGTACCACATGTGATGTGAATGATAATAAAAATCCTTGAATCCTTATTCTTCTCCAATGAAGGCATTTTACAGTGTATTATTGTGTGCAGCTACACAGCTTTAGTACACAGTTGGTTATATAGATGTAAGTCACAGACAAAGGTCAGTGCAAGACCATTGTCAATCTGGAGACCTAACTAAACCTTCCAGTCAGTTGTAGCAATAAACCAAGGTAAAATGTTTTCCTGGTTGCTTCTATTAATATATTTTTGACAATTTGTGACACCAATTGTCAAGCAGGAAACAATGTTTTTAACAAGTACTACAAAACAGCCCAATAAGCAAAAAAAAGAAAAAAAGCTTGCTGTACAACATGAGGAATAGTCTCTTGTTTATAGCAGGGGATCCATACCCTGAAGACCCGCAATGTACCATAAAGAAAATGATAAGTCACAGTGTTGGGAAAACAGTTCAGCCTTCAATAGAGCTGTAACAGCACAGCACTCATTTTTAAAAAAAGAACAGCATTAAAGCTCCGCTGACATCATCTTTTAACTTTCCATAAAATGGCACAACATATATTTATTAATTGACCTCTGATCGTTTTTGCTAAAACAATGTGAAATTAATGAAAATTCCTCTCCAAAATAGTTTAAAATTAGCGCCGTTTATTTACACGGTAAATTCGGGTTTTTCCGGTCACGTGATTGTGACGTCACATACAGATCTCTGCTCCAACGGCACATTTAATACAATGAATAAAGATACAAACGCATCCGTCGAATTTACCCATTTAAAACTTTAGATTTTAGCGATTTGGCTTCAGTTCGTGAAGAAGAAG